>VWZP01002201.1:1192405-1261409 GCA_013396995.1 Dicaeum eximium | reverse complement strand
AAGAGAGAGAGAGATTCTGTTCTTGATTAATGTTTCTTAATTTAGGAGAACATTGCTGTGAAGGGTTTCTAGTTAAGCAACCCACAGATCTGTGATAGCTGAAGGAGAACTTGCATTGCTAATCAAAGTACCAATACTATATTAAATTAAACATACCTGTAAAGTACTGACTTTATTTGCATTTCCTATTTTTTTTTCCAGCCTGTAAAAGTCAGAGTCAGGAGGCTAAGGAATATCTGGATGAACTAAAACTGGCAGTGGCCTGGAATAGGGTCGACATTGCTAAAAGTGAAATATTCAATGGTGACGTGGAGTGGAAGGTATCAGGTTTTTTTGCCTTAGAGAACACTCTGTGTATTTCAATGTGTATTTTAGGACACTGGAACACCCCAAAAGAAGGCTTCAGTTTTTAACACTACCTGCACACTCTACTGAGAGATTGGGCAGGGGTATTATGGTTCCTGAGGCTGTTTGTCTTTCTGGCTGTTTGTCTTTCCTTGTCATACAGGGGTATGATAAAGGCTAAAGGCAGAGGAATAACTCAGTGGTCACATTCTTCTCTTGAGCTGTTTGAGAGCAACAATCTTTCTCCCCTTCTGTATAGACCTTCAAAGAAAACAAAGCTTACAAAGCACAAGAAGCAGGCAGATATTACTGTTAGAAGGTGGCATGCAGAATGTCACTGTTTTCAACTGCTGCATAAATACCCAGTGTGGTTGGTTGGCACCTCACATCGAGTCCTACAGCATGCAATTTATGATGATGTTTTAACATTAATGCTGGCACAGACATTTTGTCAGAGAAAAATGAAGAGAGTTCCACCTCCTTCTCATTGTACTCACTGTTGACAGGTGGAAGACAAAATGTGCATGTCCTCATGTTAAATCTAACCTGTCTCATCATCCATCCATGATTACCCCCAAAATTTCCTTTTTGGTTTGTTTGGTTTTTTTTTTTCTCTTTCATCAATCTAGTCCTGTGACCTGGAAGAAGTGATGATGGATGCTCTAGTCAACAACAAACCAGAATTCGTGAAGTTATTTATTGACAATGGGGCTAACATATATGAATTCCTGACCTACAGTCGTCTGCAGAGACTCTACTGTTCCATTTCTCAGAAATGTCTCCTCTATGAACTTCTCCTGAAGAAACATGAAGAAAGCAGACTGACCTTGGCAGGGCTCACTGGTCAGCAGCAAAATGAGCAGAAGGAGATCTGTCCTCTCTTCACTCTCAGTGAGGTCTCTAGAGTTCTCAAGGATTTTCTTCATGATGCATGCAAAGGTTTCTATCAAGACCTCAGACATGGAGGCAAGAAGAAATCTGTGAGTCACAACTTTGCATTGTAGTTCTGCTCCCCTCCAATTCAGAATCTGTACAATTTTAACTAGGTCTAGTCTTTGGGGTGGGGCAGAGAACAGACTCAGTTAAAGAAGTATGGGGAATACAAATAAAATCTACAAAGGAGTTGTAGATTTTTTACAAATTTACAAATTTTACAAAATTTACAAAGGAGTAATTAGATATAAAAATAGTGGTCTGCTTCTCTCATACAGAACCTAAAGAAGTAGTACTGGAAAGGCATTTTTTTTCTAGGAGAAAGAAAAGCAGGCAATGGAGATTTTCAATCCCAGGTCCGAAAATGGTCATCTTTGTACACAAAACTCTTCTCACATTTATACTCTGTATGAGTAGACTATAGTCAGATCTTGATATTCAATAATACCTAGTATTTGATATTTGCCTTTAGATAATTTTATTCTTTTTATGGAGTGCCAGAACACAGAACAAGAAATAGGAACAATTGTGTGACGTGGCCCTGGCAAGTGTGCTGGCCAACATAGGACAAGGATAATATGTGATAGGGGTACCTATGTGGAATATCTATAATCCACAGTGGTGCAATAGATGCATCATCATTTTTGCATTTTGACAGTGTATTTAACATTAAAATGCCTAAGTACCAAAGTGCTCGCAAAAGCATTGAAAATAAGTTTGGGCACAAGGTTTCAAAACAAAGATGCATAAAGGAATTTCATTAGGGTTCAGTTTCAGAGAAACTAAACAATTAAGCCTTTTGGTATTTGCCAAGTTCTAATTACACCTAAAAATTGTTAAAACTAGGAACTAATTTTAAAAAAAAATTCTTATGTGAGACCTTAAATCACTTTTGTTTTGATAAAGCCTAGCTAAATGAATTAGTACTATGAAGAATCTACTCAGGGTTTCTTCATTCACAAGGATGAACAACTTGAGACAATACCTCTGAAGTCACTAAGCAAACTCCAGACTTACAAATTTGCCAGAAATAAAAATTTGCCCCCAAAAGCCTCACTTAACCTTTCTGGCATTTGGCAGCCAGTGAGCTGAAGCTCAGTGCTGTAGATAAGGCCCAATTCAGAGATCAGCTCCTGCTGCCTATTAGCTTTTTCCCTTTTAAAGCTTCTTCCCTTGGCTGAATCCCATTATCATTGGCAACAGAAAGAGCATCACACTACTGGGAAACCAGCATCACTGCTGCCAAATGTGTGTCTTTTTTCAGGCTGGGAACTAGTGGTTACAAAAACAGATGAGACTTTAGGGATATATTTTTCTCCTGCAAGGCTTTCAATGCAATTTAGTTGATTCAATAGCTCACTACAAACTGGAGAAACACCCCCCAACATCCCTCAAAAGTGCCATTAAAATAAATTTGAACAGAATCCCATAATTCTGATTATTAAAAAATATATTCTCACAAAAACCTGTTTAATTAAAAATAGATACACACTGGCTGCTTCTAACCAACACAATAGATAAAAAGGTAGTTTTTAAGTATATTTAAAAAGTCAGAACTTGACCTAAGTGGCTACACTTCCTCTAGACAATTTTTTTATCAAGTGCTAAAGGAATAATCAGTGTTCTACTTAAACTGCTCTCTGCATGAGGGAAAGGTTTCTCAAAGGAAAGACTAAAAAGGGGTATTGATGTACTCTATTCTTGTCCTGTACAGGGCCTTGGCGAGATTTATTTCTGGTGAAATAAAATGCCTTTTGTTCCCTGTCCTCTGTGGCAGCCGAGCAGAGTCTGACAGAACTGAAGGCAAGCTCAGATTAGTTAATCACAGGTTTGTCTTGTCTGATATTACACACCAATGGTGAAACCCCGGCCTCAATAAAGTCAATGAAAACCTTGGTATTGGCTTCAACGGAGCCACCATTTCATCCAGAACGTTCTCACACATATTGGGTTATATCAGGGACACAAGGATCCTTTAACTCACTACAGAACGAGCTAATTACCTTTTGGTCCTACTGAAAAGTCAAAGAAATACGAAGTAGCCAGCGAGGCTGAGAGCATCTTAGATCGTGTCATTTGCATGGAGCGAGACTGTGAATCAGGTTTTTAATTCTTCAAACCACGTTTCAGGACAAAACGAACACAAAGCGATTACCTGGGCCCTTGGACATGAACCAGAAAAGCGAAAATCCTTGGAGGGATTTGTTTGTATGGGCAGTACTTCAAAACCGGCACAAGATGGCAAACTACTTCTGGGCTATGGTAAGCTCCGAGCTGTAGCTGCTTCGGGCCGAGTATTGGCTTTTTTCCATTTTTCAAGTTTATGAGATGTTTTTTTTGGTTTTTTGGTGTTGGTTTTTTTTTTGTTTGTTTGTTTTTTTTTTTTTTTTTTTTTGCTCAGCCTTGCAGCTCAGATGACAGATGGGTTTGTTTCCAAAACACGAGAGGTGGCATTTATGGGGCCTTTCATCTCTGCGTGGCTCCTGCCCGCGGGGGCCGGGGGGAGAGCAGGAGCGGGTGTAAATCAGCCGGGGCTGAAGCTCCGCTCCCCTCCCACTCCCGGGGTTTGTGCCTCCGACAATCGGCGACTGTTCGGAGCGTGACGGGAGGGAAGACGGAGCCACGGAGCATCCTCAGCTTACGTGCTCCCTGCGCAGGGAGCAGCATCACGCTCTCCAAGGCTGAGCTTGGAGCTGGCATAATCGGCTGCTGTTTCAGCAGCCAGCCCTGTGCCCGCAGCTGGGAGGGACAGAGCGCTCCCAGGCTCCGTCCCTGACCGAGGGTGTGTGCGTGCGGACACATCCGCACCTCGCAGGGCTTGTGCCACCGCACGGCACACGTCCCTGCTCTGGGCCACTGCTGTGCCTCTGCCAGCTGTGCCCCCTCCTTTCTGCCACATCTCTGTCCCAGCACAGCCCCGCGGGAGGTGTCCCGACACAGTGAGAATGGGTTGCTCTGTTTCCAGAGCGTATTATTCTCCTTTCAGTCCTTGACTGCTGTCCCAAGTCTGGTCCCTCTAAGAGCCTGGACGCACAAGTCTCCAGCCTTACAAGGCACAAGAATTACCAAAAAAGAATCAGGGAACAGTTTGGGTTGGAGGTGACCTTAACGATCACGCAGCTCCCACCCCTCAGCAAGGCGCAGGGACACCTCCCACTAGCCGGGTTTGCTCAATGCCCCATCCAGCCTGGCCTCGGGCACTGCCAGGGATGAGGCACCCACAACATGTGGTTTTATTCCTCAAAAATCATCGAAACTGTCATCTTGATCATCATTTTCGACTTTCAAATCTGTATTGGAGGGAAGATTTTTCTTGAAAGGCATGAACTTGTTGCTGTTGGATGTGTTGCATAGTGGAGTCTACCCCTTTCAGAAATGCCCTCCAGAGGAGGGTGACAGCAGCGCCCCTTTCAATCCCACAGGGTCAGGAGGGTGTAGCTTCAGCTCTGGCAGCCTGCAAGATCCTGAAAGAGATGTCCCGCCTGGAGACGGAGACCAAAGCAGCCTGTATAATGAAAGAGGCCAAGTATGAGCAGCTCGCGGTCGGTAAGTAATGGCACTTTCTGAATGGCATTGAAAGTTTTAGAAGGAACTGCCATTGGAAGGCAAGCAAGTGAAAAAAAGAAAAAAATACAGTTTCAGTTGTAAAAGGTCAACTGTCATGAATAATTTAACAGCCTTGCAGCACAGGCAGTCCCAAATATTCAGACAAAGAGGAAAGATTTAAAACCCACTCATTTTGGAAAAATGCATGTTCCAAGACAGGTCCCCTGGGATGCACAGATACTCTCCTGCTGCTTGAAGGTTTTTTAATTGTCTGATCTTAGTACAAGTTGCGTTAGAAAGACAGAATAACCAAAACACTTCCAGGCTCACAGCAGCCTGCTCTTCCTGCAATATCAAGCTTGCTCTGTAAGGGCCACTAGAGCAACAAGTTTTATCATTGCAGCTAAAAATAAGTCGAGATTACCTCACCCAGAAGAGGGCCAAGTGCACTGCAAACTGCAGTGAGGCTCAGGCTGGTTTTGCAGCAGACAAGATGCCCCTCCCTGCAGCAGTCAGATCCAGGCATCCGCAGTGCTGGAATGCTGAGCCCTCTCCCCTTTGCTTGCTTCACAAACAGATGTCTGCACACAAGCCTCTCTGCTGATATGACTTCAGTCCAACCCACACCTTCACTGCTGTGAGGAGAGGGCTTTAAAATATGCCCCAGAGGAAACAAACACAGAGGCTCCTCTCCCATTCATCAAGCAGCTGAAGGCTCCTGCGGGCGTTGCTGCCTTATTTACTCAGAGATCACATTTTCCCTTCTTTTCACAGGGCCATTAGTTCTTACAAAAATTTAAAATCAGGTTCTCACATAATCACAGGGCTCCAGTAATTTAGTCATGGAATTATGGGGCCTAACCCAATATACAGAACTTCTGCTTCTTGGCTTTGATAAGTATTAGATCAGATCATCAGTTTTAATTTCTGGCCTTGATTATGCAAAGCAAACTTTCTTTAAGCATGATAAATACCACAACAACTAGATAAGATGTCTGTATATAATTTTAAGTGCCAGTGATCTGTATATCATTTTAACTTGACCATTTTGCCCAGGCTCCCAGTGTAACAGGGTGTAGGCTGGTTCCAGCCTGGTACTGAGATAATCAAGTGAATCAGTAGAATGGAATAGACATGAGAAGTCAGATCTTGTCTAATGAGAAGATCATGATTTTTTTGTGTTTTTGACTGTTTAAATTTATCCTGGTTTCTAAGCTCCAGGACCAGTTTCTCTGGAAACAATTATGCCATAACACTCCACCAAGTCTAATATTATTTTATGTCAAATAGCTCTGTCTCAAAATGAAGGATTTGTTGTCTACAAGACAAAGCTGGGCTGCTTGTCTCTTTTAGTCTGTTCAGGAAAGTAAGGACAGCATGACAACTCATCCTTCAAAGCGTAAGAGGATCACTCAAGAGATCCATTTTTTGTCTGTGTTTCCTTCACATGGCAGAACTGTTTAGTGAATGCTACCACAACAGTGAGGAGAGAGCATTTGCTCTGTTGGTGAGGAAAAATCAGTACTGGAGCAAAACCACGTGCCTTCAGCTGGCCACAGAAGCAGATGCAAAGTCTTTCTTTGCACATGATGGTGTCCAGGTAAGTTTTACATGGCCCCAGAGCCTTAAGTTGGACACAGGAGAGGATAGCACAGGAACTGAGCAAACCCAGTGAATGTATTCCCCTAAGAAGCACTCTTTGGAGAAGGGACTCCTCTCTCCCCCTAGCTACAGACAAAGAGGACATTATTCCATGTCCTTGCCAAAGCAGCACAATTCCCCCTTTCCCCACCCTCTCATCCAGCTGGCACACAGTCCAGTGTGCTGAGGAGAAGGTTTAGCCCTTAATCCATCGTGTGCTTTTTTGCTTTTTATTCCTTCCTTGCTCACAGAGAAGCATCAGAAAAGCACTGTAAATCTGCCTGGGGCATAATGAAGCTGCTCCAAGATGTGAGGTAACTCCTTGTTCAGATTCAAGAGAGAGCTCACTGATAAAAATTAAATTAAATTACTATTCAGCTTTGCTCTCAGGACCTGACATCTCTCCATATACACAAAGCTAAATTAAGAGTGATGCTGCTTTTATCTCCCAGTGCCTGACTTGGGCTTCCTTAGTACTACAGATGTTGCTTAATTCCATTTGGCTTGCTGTTCTTTCCACTGGTCTCCAAGTAACTCTTTGCATACCCAACATCTGCAGGAGGACACACAGAGAACCTGTTTGCTCTGAAGCTGTGAGGTTTTCAGAGCACTCACTGTCTGAGGAGTCACTGAACAGAGGTGTACTTCCTCCACAAGTATCTTTTTGTGATATTAAAGCCACCTTCTCTTCTTGACTTTCAGGCCTTCCTGACAAAAATATGGTGGGGAGACATGTCTACAAGCACACAGATCCTCAAGTTAATCTGTGCATTCTGGTGCCCTTTCCTAATCTACACCAATTTAATATCATTCAGGTATAAACACAACTATCTGGGTGCAAGAGATAAATGAGTAAGTGATGAAAAATAAGCCGTAAAAAATAATCAGACTCAAAATTTCTCCCTGAAGTGATTAAAACAGTAACATCACCTAACAAAATCAGTTTTCTATGGGCCTGAGTGATTTGTGTGTCCTGTGCTAGTGCCTGTTGCCATAGCTAAAAGATCAATGCCACGATTTCACAGAGATCACTCTATTTTGCACAGCCCACAGGAAAGCCTGTTGGAATTCTGTCAGCTCCAGACTCTACACAGCAATGTGTAGAATACCTGCAGCTGTAGCACCATTTGTTTCTAGATTTGGAGATGCCTGGCTCAAACCTCAGTATCTTAGCCAAGGAAAACAGCCATCACAAAGCAGTGTTATCAGCCACAAGCCTTGATAACCATAAGTCAAAGCTTAAAAACACAGGACTGGCATTAAATTATCAGTCAATCAAAATCAATTAGGATTTTCAAATTCAGTGCCTTACAGTCCATGCACTATAAACCCCAAAAAAAACCAAAACAAAAAACCCACACCACAAAAACCAACCAACTAAATAAAATTTAAAAAAACAGAAAAGAAAAGAAAAAAAAAAGAGCAGTCAAGCTGCTCAGATGGTCATAAAAATTGTGGATCTGAAACTTTAGGAAAACCTCATAACATCTAGAGAATCATATACAAATCATAAGAATTAGCAATATGAAATGACGTTATTATGAAATACAATACAATATGTAACTCCTAAACTACATAAAAAGCAAGAGGAAAACTTTTTTGGCAATGCTGACTTAAGATTTGCCTTCTGCCAGTATCACTAAAGATGACCTTCTGGCTGCCAGATTCACAAATTTCTTTAATGTGATATTTTGGCAAAGTTTTCATGGAAAGGTTTGAATTTTTATACATTATCAAAGCAATCCTTTCCAAATTTCCATTTTTTTGTCTCCTTTCCCTGGAAATTCAAGAACTGTCACATGTCCCCTACTGCTCCTGGCATTTCCCTTCTTAATTGCTACTAAGAGTAACTAGGAATGGAACATTGAGCAATTCTCTTCAAAGACTGACTGAGGGGTTTACTTCTGCTCAAATCATAACCAGTTTGAGGAAACTGAGCATCCTGCTCCATTTTTGTGAAGCATGCCAATTATCACTTCTCTGAATCTTGGGTGGGTGATTTCAGCCTGCTCCTTAAAAATAAACAGAATTTGTAAAGATAAAGGTCATGCCCTATTTAATAGCTCCCCAGCAGAGGAGAGACAATATAAGTACATGCCAGCAGTTCTTTATCAATGCCAATTCAGTAGTGAAAAATAGCTAAGCATCATCTTTTAACTAATGAGTTTATGTCCTTACAGTGAGGAAAAACAATCAGAGAAGGAGCCAGAGCCATTTAGAGAGCTGGACAGTTTGGATTCAGAGAAGACTCTATTTTTCTCCAAGGAAGAGGATGGGTAAGTTAAAATCATCAGCTAATGTAACTTTTATGACAACAGTCAAAGAATGGGACACTTCTTGTGGATTAGTAACCAGTTAATGATCTAAGGAGCAGCTGAAGGGCCAACAGAGTCATTACTCCTCAGGAAGTGCTGTGCCCTTTGATTACTGCTGTTGTTGCTTTCTAAAAGGGACACAGAAAATAAAAAGGGATATAGCACTGCTTTAAGGAGACACCAGTTTAGTTTTTCTGAGCAGACAATTTCTACAGAACAAGGAATTTACTTAGGAATCAAACAGCGTTTTCTGACATTCCCATCAGCTCATGATGACTGATACACAGTGGATTTTAGGAAGTTATCAGATTACTGAGCTGAGCAGAAAGAAGGTTCTCAGCAAAACCTTAAATCACTACGTACTTTCTTGCAAAGGTGTACTTGCACCCATCAGTACCAGGGAATTTTACATTGAGTCAGCTTCTCATGCTCTTAATTTATATTTTAACAGATGAGTCCTGAGGAACCTTATGAGTTAGAGGGAGCAGCACACAAATGGGTAACTGAGCACAGAGGTTTTGCCAGTTGCTTGTGGTCAGTCATAGATCTTTGATTCAGAACAGAATTCCCCCCCTATACCTCTACCACAGACTTATCACCAAAACCTGGGAGACCACAAGGACCTGAGTCAGGATAAGTAGACTTTTGATTGGCACAAAGTCCTCTTAATGGCCAAATAGTGCTCAATTGCCACTTAGCTTTTCCATGATTTAAGGAGAGCTCCAGAAATATGTGAACAGTGGTAGAGAGGAAGCATCAGCTGCAGTATGAAGTCCTGGACTAAGAGTTATTTGGTTCTATTTTTACCTCTGGCATTTAACTGCTGGTATGTTGTAGAAAATCATTAGTTCTTCTCTCTCCCTCCCTAACCTATAAAATAGGTGTAAAAGCATCTGCCTCTTGGGAGCTATTTGTAAGAAATATCATAAAGCACTTCCGTAACCTGAGTGCAGCATGGTTTGGTCATTACATTCCACATTCCAACTGCTATTATCCTACCAATTTATTTTAACGAAGAGGCTCTCTCCCTCCCAGATCTATTTCAGCATCTTACAGTAAAGCTGCAATTATCTGTTTATGATACTAGCCTGTTACCATGGGAACGTATCTCATGATGTCATAAATTGAGAGGTAGTACAGAATCAGGCATATAGAAAAGATTGGCCACAAAGAGAACCTTTTCCTTGTAACAAATGTATTTAATAATTAGCAAGATCATCAGAGGAAACTAAAAACCAGTGAAGAGTCATTGTTTATCTTCTGTGAGGTGAGATTAAAAACATACCCTAGAGTGCACATCCTTTGTTGGAGATCAAACTTCTCAGAGTAAGAATCACAAAAATAAAGGTCCAATAACATCCCTAGCTTACACAGGAGAGCATTTTATGTGGAAACAAATCCTCACACAAAGATCAAATTGCTATCAAACTTGCATTTTCTGCACAGGATATTTTCCATTGCCAGTAGATACCACTTCATGTTCCAAAACACAGCAAAACAGCTGTGGATGTACAGGTCAAATTTCCCTTCAGTTACCAAAATACTTGTGTCATTCCACACCACTCAAAGACTACCTTAATATGTATTTTATGAGGTCAGCTCTTTTTGCTAAAAGGCTTCTATATTGCTCTTTTTTTGCAGCTTACTCTAATTTAATCACAAAGGGCAAGATGCCAGTTATGCAAAGGAGCAAGGTATTCTTCGGTAGGTCTGTAGGATTCCAGCAAGGAGAGTCAAGAAACACAGGCTTAGCATGATCCAGCACTTAGAGACTGGGTCAGAAGTTCAAAGTCACAGCAACAACAAGAACTTCCACAGGCAAACACGGCAAGAAAATTTTAGAGCCAAAATAATTAAGAGCTGACTCACAAAAATTCATTGGCCATTTTCTTTTCTTTCCTATTATTTAAGTTTATAAAGACCAATCACCCTTCCCCCTCTCCTCATGCATTTGCAGTCTATGCAGAACACAATGAAGTTAACAACATTAATACAACTAAACTGAAATTATAAAAATGACACATAATTCTGATGTGACTTAGTTCTTCAAAACCTTGGTTTTGATTTGAAATGTTTCTGTAATGGTAATATTGATTGCTCTGACTTGTACAGCCTTCCCCCTTGGCCAGCCCCAGCATCTGCCCGTTACTATCTTGTAAGAAGCTTTATATAGAATAATATTGAGCCTATTTCCATGAACTAATTTTAGGAGATTGACACCAAGCATGTATTCTTTTTGGTTTGCAGAGGAAATGACACATTGGAAAAACAGAACCCTTCTGCAAACACAGCATGGGCAACATTCATGTTTATCCGGTGGAGAAAATTCTGGAGTGCCCCTGTGACTGTGTTTATGGGGAATGTTATAATGTACTTTGCTTTTCTCTTTCTATTTACTTATGTCCTTTTACTGGACTTTAAACCACCTCCACCTCAGGGTCCATCTGTTAAAGAAATCGTACTCTACTTCTGGGTGTTCACCCTTGTCTTGGAGGAGATCCGACAGGTGAGTGACCTGCATCACCTTGGTACCAACGCTGCAGGTGAAACCTGCAGCAATGTTTTCAACAGATTTACAATCTGCAAACTGTACAGCACAGTACAATCTGTATAACTAGACAGGCTTGGAGACTTCCAGTGTCAGGTGCACAAGACAGAATCCTTACCTTACCCTAAACATCTCACCTCTCTCTCCCCGAGCAAGCTCTTCCTCCACCCTATAAACCTACAGCTCTACCTCTGTTTTTCCTTTTCCATCCTCCTGCAGCCTTAGCCAAGTCAAGTGGGCTGCCAGCATTCAGATATTCTCCGCTTTGTAAAGTCCCTCTCTGATTTCACTCCACAGAACTAGGTCCTCCCACCACAAACAATCTAAGTTGGAAGTTATATTCTACACCTGGGACCACAGCAGATAGCTCTACATCCTTTTAGGAGATTCTTCCCCGCTGGGGACTGTTTAAAAAAATCACAAATCAATGAATTCAGATTATTTCTGGCTTTTCCTAAAATACTTTCGAACTCAAAATATTAGCAGATCTCTTTTGGGCTTGCTTTTCTTAAAAAAAAAAACCAAACAAACAAAACCACCAACCCCCAAAAGCCCTTCTCCATTAGTCTCCTATTACTGGTTTTGGAAAGTCCTCAGTTTAAAAACTGAAATAATAACAGTGAGTGCAAGTGTGTTGCAACTGAGGGTGCACAAAGCTCTTCTCTTTAGACACAAAAGAAAGCAGTTACGATAATTTACTCTGAAAGAACCAGTAGGTGTTCATTATTTAAGCAAAAGAGACAGGAAAGTTTGTCACAGTTTATTTGAAATTATGCAGCAAGGCCATAACCAGAGGAAGACATGGAAAATATCTGGATCAAAGAGCATTTCATTATAAACCTGCAAAACATGAAGACTGCCAGGATAAAACCCAATTTAAAAAGCCAACTTCTTGCCTAGATAATCAAATATGCCTTCACTGACAATTCTAGTACACAAATGCCAAATCTGTTCATGCTGTTTAGATAGCAATGCCTAGAAACTGAACTCTGACTGGAAGCTGCATTGTTTAAAAGCTTTTTTTCCCTCCTTATTACATTCAGAATTTGTTTTTGCTCTTTGAAATGAAAGAGAAAAAGGCAACAGGTACTATGTTAAAACTCAGAAGGAAATAGTGAAAGTGGAAAGAAATCAGTATCAATGGTTATTTCTCTTTTTCAGAGCTTCTATACAGATGAAGACACAAATTTAATGAAAAAATTTAAACTGTATGTGGAGGATAACTGGAATAAATGTGATATGGTGACCATCTTCCTCTTCATAATTGGGGTAACCTGCAGGTATATATTTGCTCCATGTGAGGGGGTCAGCATCAGTAGCAAGGGCTGTGTACATGAACTGACAGCTGAGTCATGTGCATGGGAGGACAGGCTCTAACATTCATTTTTACAGGCTTTGGAGACAGGTTTCTGCAGTAGGAACCTGTAAAGTTCTGTGGAAATCATGGAAGCTGCTCCAGAGATAAAAAAATATATTGATATATTCAAACACAAAAATTGAAAAGCTCTGAAAAGCTCAGAAAAATCCCTTTTATTCAAGGTACCTTTTTTAATCTGTTAATAAATCTCATTGAAGCCAAGAGAGAGAAAAGAGTGTTCCTCCATATTTTGGTTATTTCTCATCACTGTACAGACATTAGCAGTACTTGCTGAGAGCTGATATTTCGTTCCATGTGTTCTGCAGGATGCTGAACTCGACTTTTCAAGCTGGCCGTACAATTCTTGCCATGGATTTTATGGTGTTTACACTTAGACTTATCCATATTTTTGCAATTCACAAACAACTTGGACCAAAGATCATAATTGTGGAAAGAATGGTAAGTGTGCAGTCTGTTTCAGAGAAACACTTGTGCCTTCTAAGAAATGGACAGAAGGAAATCTTGTCTGTAGAAAATCAATAACTTTATAATCTGTCTTTATTTTTACATTTGAAGGCCTGTCATTTTACATAGTCCTGTATTTTATTATAAGATGCAATGTTGGAAGTAGATCCTTTCAAAGACCTCTCTAGTGCAAGTAAGCTGGTCCCAGATTACTAATCCTTGTGTTTTACCTAATAATTTATCCTCAGAGCTGGGTAACAAAGAGCAGTCTTTGCCTTACTGCTATTAGGCAGATGGGAGGCCATGTACAGAAGGGCAAGGCTTCCAATAAATGACTTGGGAAAACAAATGATGTTTTTTTTCAGCAAGTGAGGGGAAAAAAAACACCAGTGAAAAAGGATAGTTACAAGTTTCCTGCAGGAGTTATTCTTACTTGTACTTTTTAGCTCCCTATTACAGTGAAAACATATTAGTACTTTGTGAGCAGATGTTGGAAGATGTTGATAAAATATTTTTATTTATTACTGCTCTCCTGCAGGAAAAGAGACATTGGGATTACAGTAACTGTGCTGGGGTATGCATTGGTATGTTGAAGTTGTTTTTTATTTAGGCATGTTAATCCTCCAGGTCAATTAGCTCATGCTAACTGATTAATAGAGTTCATCTAATTTTAAATACCATCACAGAATTTACAAATATTTGATTTGTGACTCACAGCAGAACTCAGTAAAAGCTCTACAGTCTAAACAAGCCTATACATTGAATAAACACAACTACCAAGCTATTTGGATTTGTCTACAAATGCAATAACTGGAACTCTGACATGACATTTGGTTGGACTAGCAAAAGGGTAAATGGCAAATAAATATTTGTTCTTGTTCATTATCTAGCTTATAGCATTAGCAGACTTCTACTGTAAGAGAACAAGTCAGATGTGCAGCTCCTAACCCTTCCTTTGCTGCCTGCCAAGCTAAACCAGGGCCTTGAACAAGTCCTACCTGTGTCCACTCTGCTGGCACCTGAAGTCCTGCAAGGTCTCACTGGTGTTGGGAAGATGCAAACAAGAACATAAACAGCAGCCTAGACAAAACCCTAACAGGGACTTTTTATCTTGGCCCCAGCCAAGCCAACACAAAGTCTCAGCTTTGGTATTTCAGTGTCCAACCTGACATCAAAGGAAGAAACAGGGAAGGTTTCTTCAGTAAATGAAACCTGCATGAAGGGTTCGAGGGGGTGCAAGCAAAATCATCTCCCCTATTAAAGAGAGAAGCAATCCCAGATGGTCTCTTACTGTCTTTCCCCTTTGTACCCTTGCTACAGATTTGCTGAAACAGGTCAGGTAATTGCTAAAATGCCAGAACAAAGCTCATTTCCAGAACAATACTCATTTGCAGATTGGAAAAAAAATTAGTTCCAGACTTGCCACTGCTCTCCCATCACCATGATACCATTACAGCCCTGCAGGATTCCTAAATTTTAGATCACCCAGGAAACAAAATAGATTGATGGAAGTCAGACATCTTGCCTGGCTTAGAGAAGATGTTTCTTCTCAGAACTCCAAGTAACATCCTGGAGCTCTGAAATGCCTATGCTTTTGGGTAACTGTACAATCCAATAATCTAATTGAAATGAATCTACAGTCCCTAATGAACTCTGTCAGATCAGATGGGGAGAGGATGAAGTGTTCTTCTTCCACCAGGGAAAAATTATTGCACTCAATATGCATATTAGATTTTTTTTTTTAAGTAAATGTTTTAGGATTCAATTACTTCTGCTTCTGTAGAGAAACACAACGTTTAAAAGCAGGAAGCCCCAAAAACAATCTTTCAGACGCATCACTTAGCTTGAAAACTGAAGACAGAAGGAACCTGATCCTTGCAGCATTCACTGTATCAGTGGCTCAGGATTCATCAATGAGCACTGACTGCTATCAGGATTCTCTGCTGCAGCACAACTCCTGTAATTCACAGTAAAGCAGTCTGAGATATCTCACAGAAAATATGCACTTAAAAGATAAAATGTGACAGTCACTTAAAAGACAAAATGTGTTTCATTTTTAAATGTTTGATGATTGAAAGCGAAATATTTTAGTTTAAAACGTGCCTTTATCTAAATGAGCTATCAAAGAAGAATGCTGACTACAGGCCAAGGACAATACGGGAACAGCAAGGTCAGATGAGGAATTCTGTGCACAGAACTATATCCTATTCCATCTCCTTTAACCTAAACAAGCTTGTAAAGAACCAGAATTATCTGAGCCATATTCCTACAGAAAGACTACTGCTCCTTGACTATGCCATCACAGTCACTGCCCCTCCTTTTCTCCCCTCCTCCTCTCTTTTGTAGATGAAGGATGTTTTCTTCTTTCTGTTTTTCTTGAGCGTGTGGCTCATCGCCTACGGTGTGACAACTCAAGCTCTGCTTCATCCCGATGACAGCCGAGTGGAGTGGATGTTCAGGAGGGTTCTTTATCGTCCCTACCTTCAGATATTTGGCCAGATTCCACTGGATGAAATAGACAGTGAGGAAACTTCTTTCCCCCTAACTTGGCCATTTTTGAATGCACACTTCTGATGAGAGCATGGAATTCCTTCCAAGTACTGCCCTTTCTTAATTTTGCCTCTTTTAAATCTTGGTCCTACGGGCCAAAGCTTACACGTTACTGTCACACAAATAGTTTATTTGCAAAGAGATAATAGGCTTTGTGGAGTTACATTAGAGCATAAGGGCTGGCCCCGTTTAGATAAGCTCTCAGAAATACACAAGGATTTGCAGTTTTAAAGGCTGGCATACCTGCTTTCACTTCAATCCATTTCCTTTCAGTTTAACCCAAACTCAGATAACCCTGTGTAAACTCAAAAAATAACAGCACCTCCACACATTTTGAAAGTAGTTTAATGTGACAGTGTTCAAGCAGTACTGCTCTGCCCATAAGGAAACACATGTTTTAGAATAAATTACTCCAGAGCATTTATTTACTCTGGAGATAAAGCTGCCCAAATCAAATAAAGCTAGTAATTGCTTATGTGCAGCACTGCAAATAAAACAACATAAAATAATCACAAGACACTGAAATAATTAGATATAGAAGTTCAAAGGCAACATTTCTGATAGGTAAGCAGGTAAAATACAGAATAGGCCATCTCCCAAAGAAGTCTGCAGTAACACCACAGCATTTAGCCAGTGCCAAATGTCACTGGCAATAATGAAGTGGGATTCAGACTTGGAGTAATATAAAACAGAACCAAAAAAAGCCATAGACAGAAGCAAATTAGTAAGCATTCTCTCACGTTCACTGTGCTTAATAAAAAAAAGCAAGTCTTTGAAAAGCCAAAACACCTGAATGACAAGAGAGAGGAAAGTGATTTATGTCCATTTTAAATACCTATGGTGTAAGCATGTACAGCACAATCACTCACCCTTATTTCCATTAAAGTAATTGGAAAGAGACAAATATTTCTGGAATATAATTCAACTAATTTGCCAAAAAGTCAGGAGTAGCACTCCCTAGAAAGGTGTGTTTCTCTCTACTGAAACTCCAGTGGATGTCGCTACCTGGGTAAATAACTGGTTAAGAGTAACTGAGAAAAAAAAAAGAACCAATTACATGGGCAACTTCCAGAAGGGATTAATTCCTTATCCCAGGGCCCTCTGGGTCTTATTCTGTTTAACATCTTTATGAAATATATGGAAAGGGAGAGGGGTAATGAGGAGGACAAAATTTGCTGACAAAACTACATCACCGGGTAGCAAAGACAAAAACAGAGAGGCAGAGGAACCTCATGAGTGCTGAATCATCAAATGAAATTCAGTGTAGATAAGTATAAGCTAGTGCCCTTGGTGAAAAGCTTGGTGAGCTTTGACATAACCACGTGCAATAATGAATGTAGCCAGGGGGTTATCTGTGGCACCAGGGAAAAGGATTACTAGGAAAAAAAATAGAAGGTGAAAAAGTAAATATCATTATGCTACTCTAAACTTGTGGGTTTAATTCACAGCCAGAGACAGAATTCAGCACTAGACCTCTAGTCTGACACAGTAGAACCAGACCTTCTTCCCAAACTCAACTGCAAGCTCAGATACACAAAGCACTTTAAATTTAGAATGAGGAATCCCCTTCCCAGCTTTTCCTGAGTTTTCTCCTCTAACCCACATGCCAGGCATGAGGACACAAAAATGTGAGGGAACACAAGCTCAGAGGAGGTTTGACTTTGAAACTCAAAACTGGTCTAAAAAGGATACAACCCTTTCAATACAATCCCTTTTTTGATGAACACTATTACAAAGCCAGCTGTGACAGACATCTTGCCACTGAATGAGCAGCCAGGTTGTGGAGGCCTGCAAGTATCTTGCACAACAATGCCACGTGTTTTTACATACACAACACGATTATACTTCCACCAAACCAAAGGAAGAAACACAGCATTAGGATTTGTCATCACTATTTTTTTTTTCCCCCTCCATCTTCCTTTGCAGCATCACGGACGTATCCCAGGAACTGCACGTTTAACCCACTGCAGGTTCTGCAGGAGAACACGCCATCCTGCCCTAACAGCTACGCCAACTGGCTCGTCATACTCCTGCTGGTCATCTTCCTGCTGGTCACAAACGTCCTCCTGATGAACCTCCTGATTGCTATGTTCAGGCAAGAGTGATTTCACCACCTATCAGGACAGAGGCTGCAAAGATTTAAGTGGGTGCCCACATTTACTGCCTCACTGCTGGCTATTCCTTTTGGAATACACTTGTAATTTTCCTAATGAATAGGAAATTGCTTGGGCAGAATCCTGTGATCAGATAGCTCTTAAGTTCTCATCATCCTTACTCTAGTCATATTGGAGACAAGGAGAAAAGAAGTCCCTTTTACTGCAAAAAATTCAATTAAACATGCACAGAAGGGTCTGAGTCCTTGGCTGTTTGGAATCACAAATCTGCAGGTGCACAGCAGCCGTAAACTTGGCAGACTTCACAGTGGATGATTTGCACATCAGGGAAATGCTTGTTGTCAACACAGTTAATAATGATTCATTTGGTTGAAGAACTGATGTGGCATGTTTGCTGATCTTCCCTGAGCAAAGTAGAATTATCTTTCTAAAAAAAAAACCCAAAAATGCCAAACAAAACAAATGTATCTTTTAACATTTGAAGACTGAAAATGCAATTACTGTAATATCTAAGGATTTGCACAAACTTTAGATTAAATTAACACTACTTGCTAACCTGGCTGTTCCTTTTTTAAAGTAAATACAGGACTAAAATTTGTTATATTCGCATTTAGCTTGTTGCAGTGAAAAGAGTTACATGCTTATATTCCTCCCTCCCAAATTACAGTTACACTTTTCAAGTTGTCCAGGGCAACACAGACATCTTCTGGAAAGTGCAGCGCTACAACCTGATTGTGGAATACCACGGCCGGCCTGCCTTGGCACCACCATTTATCATTATCAACCACATTACTCTGGTTCTCAGAAGACTCTTCAACAAAATGGAACACAAGAAAAAACACCTGGGTGAGCTGTTAACAAATGTGATCAAGCAACTGCAGAGCCTGACTCTCTCCAAGGAGATGGTGCATACACAAAAGAGCAGAGCAAGCTGGATTTCCTTAAGCCAAGAGTCATAATTTATTTTTAACAAAAAGAGTGCCAGGAGACTACAAACGAAAAATTAAGGTTTATAATTTAAACTAGAAACAGTTACCCACAGTGCATTTCTTGATGCATCGTACTTATTTCAACAAAGGTAGCGATATAAAATGGCTTATAGGGATTTGATTTCTGAAGATTTAACGATTGATAGGTTTAAGGAATAGTTACTTCATTTGCTCCTGAGATTTTGCAATTATTAACCCTAAAAACAACTTCCTTTAGCATATCAACTTTTCACTACTAGTCTCAGAGAAAAAGGGGTAAAATATAATTCTTATCTTATTTTTCCTACAGAAAGAGATCTTCCAGTGGGCCTCGATCAAAAAATCATAACATGGGAGCTGGTGCAAAAAGAACATTATCTCGTAAACCTTGAGCAAGAGAAGAAAGAAAGCAATGAAGAAAGGCTGAAGGCCACATCTAATAAGTAAGTTATTCTGACCCACAGTAAGAGTAACTTGCAAGCCTTCAGCTTTCAATGAGTTCAGCACAGAAGTTCTTGTAAAGCTTATATAAAGCTTTCCAACTGGAATGCAGTTAGGAAATACACAGTCCATGAAAAAATGTGAGAGGCCAGCATCACTAAAATGTTAGAGTGTTTGTCACTCCTGAAGTATGTACAGTTACAGACCTGCAAGTTCCAGCCAAATCTGTGGCCAAACTCAATGAAAATCTTATTCATTAAGAAAATTGTGAAAAACAGTTTGTTTGCTGGACTGCAGCAAACAATTTCATCCCCTGTAGGAATACAACACACACTTTTGAATGGAAGTTTAAGATACCCTTCAGGTGAGACACAAAGTAGTTATATGCAGAACATAACACTGGGAGAACAGAAACATCTAAGACAGAAAAGCACTCCTTAAAGAAGCTTTTAACAGCTATTCCAGCTGTTTTCTCTTACAATAAAACAGACTTCAAATAGAGGTGCAATGGGTGTGAAAGTTACCATAATAAGAAAGTTCCATGGAAATGTTCCTGTGCTGTCTGCTTTCTTTCAAAATAAACCTCCAACTCAGAATAGCTGGAGATGAGAACAGCGTACTTCCATTCTTGGAAAATACTCCTCTCCCTCTAATTCACATAGACCCTTAATTCATAATAATTTAGAATGATTATGTAGGTTTAAACTTTATTCTCATAAGGAGATCACTGACAAACCCTAGGAGTGAGAGCTTGATTGCTGAGATAATGCAATAAATGTATGTGCAATTGCTTACAAAGGGTACTATACCCTTTATATAATAAAGAAAGTACCTTGTAGGTGAAGTTACTGGAAGGGAAAAGTGAGAATCCATCTGGTTTCAGAATATTTCAGGTATAGCAGAGCCAGAGAAAGACTGGAAGAGGGTCAGATGAACAGCACTACCCCCATGGCTTTTATTTTTGCTCTTAGGTGGCAGCACTGTGGCTTTGAAACCTTAGGAAACCCTCAGGAAGTGATTCTTTGAACTTGGTTTGCACTGAACCAATCTCAAAATGCATTGGAAAACCCAGCAGCTGGTTTTTCACATAGATGGGACCAGAACATAGCCCGTGAGAGGGAAACTTTGAAAGAGTAGCTAGGAGAAACCAGAGAGGGATTTGCCGAGCCTATGAGGAATCAGATGCTAAGAATAAGGAACTGATGGGAGAACAGTGAAGGATGCAGAAAGCATGGGGATAATTCAGTGATTTGGAGGCACTACATGGAAGTTCCTTGAACAATCCCTTTGGGCTTCATGAAAAAAGGGATTTGACTCTCTAGCCAGTTTCCAGAAATGAAAGCTTGCATAAATTTTAAGTGGGTTATCTCTGTTGTGGCCTCAGTTCTCACACCAGGATCAGTTTCCACTGGATACTGATGTTTCCAAGTAGGAAAGACACAAATGGCTTAAAAGACACAGCTGCTCCTTTCTACTGCCCTTGACTTCCACAGCTAAGTGGCCCTCACCAGAAGCCCTGATCTGTCATTTCTGAGTCCCTGGGCAACAGGTGCCTGAGAGTGCTCCAGAGATGCTGTTGTGCTCAAAAAACCCACTTCTGTGAACACCTCAAAAGGACAAAACTTTTAGGAGGCTGTGGGATGTCTAAGCAGCTCAGAACTGCAGTGAAGGGCCATGGGTGTAGTAAAGTTACACGTGGTTTGTGTTTTCTGATTTCTTCTGAAGCCTCTCTTTTTTACTCAAGGTGTTTGCTTTGTTTCCACAGGGTGGATAATTTGTCTAAGTATTTTAGTGGGTTGAAAGAACAAGAAAAACGATTTAAAGTTCTGGAAGCCCAGGTAAGTAGTATTTTCTAGGCATTTATATCAGCTTTAGGATTTCACCATCTTTCTCTCATTTAATGGTGGTTTGGCAGAACCTACTTAGGGATGAAGGGACAGAAAACCAGATCTGTATTATGGTTTCACTTTCCTTATTGCTTTCTGTGATAAACATAAGTAAAAAAAAAATTCTAAACTCCTGTAGAAAGCAGAAAAGGGAATTCAACATTTCTTGCTCTCTTTGGTAGTTTACTTGAGAGTGTTAATTTCCTTTGTTAAGGATGCTTCTGGAATTAAATGCTTCATCTTCCCCCCTCCATTCTTGTCCTTCTCCTAATCTTTTCTCTTTTTTAAAAATGTCAGCTTGGAAAATACACACATTCTCTCTGATCTGACCTAATCTTGTACATCGGTTTTTCTAATTTTCTTAAGATACCAGGTACCAACATTTCAAAAGGGAAGTGTCCAGCATACAATTATGAAATCCAAATAATAGCAGGAAATTCTGTCTTGAGCATTTGATGACAAACCCTTGCAATATAAACAAGGAACATTTCTTACACAGTCTGAAAATGTTAAACCACCTGCTATGTAGCACAACTCTTATTGTTTTCTTTATCTCTACGACTCTCCTGTATAGTTTTGGCCTCGCTGAAAGTTCTTTATCTTAATACTCCTGCTACAGTTTCCTGCTCTCTTCTTATCCCTTTATGGCTTCCTGGAAAAAAGTCAGGCTATACAGATCTAACAGAAACACACAAGGAATGTCTTAGTAAGTTTGTGCCAGCTTGAGGTATTGCAATATACTCACAAAAAAGGGCAGGTATTTAATCACCACCTCTTTTGTAGATTTGTTACTGTACAGCTGTTATCTCCTCCATGGCAGAGGTTTTCACCAAAACCAACCTCTTGTGCACTCAACCAGCTCCAAACTATACATGTAAGTACTGAAAACTATCATGGAAAAGCTAATTAATTACAGCTGAACAATGCAGTTAAAAAAAAAACAAAAGCAGAAAAATAAGATTGGAAAATAACCCCATAAAGAGATTCCTAGAGGTAATGGGACTATAAACAGGGAACAGAATATTCTTACTTGAGAGTGAAAAAATTACCTTTTGTAAAATACACTTAAAAGCTCTGGGGCAAGGACTGTCACTTAGGGTGAGTTAGAATAATCTCACTCAGTTCAAGCACATAAACAAGTATATTTGCAACAGAGGATTGCCTTGGGGGTTTCTTGATTCCATGACATAATCCTACTGAAGTATTACAAAAGCATTTTAAATGCATAACAATAATCATTAAAAATGAAAGCTGAGCAAGTCTCCTAGTTTTTTTTTTTTAATTAACAGAATGCATTTGCCTTTAGAGCTGCACCTATTTCTGCCAGTTAAGAATAATTTCCTGTGTCCCACGGCTCTACTGTATGGACTTTAAGTCATTAGAGACAGGAACAAACTATTTCTCAGGCACTGCAGGATATCCAACACAATGAAGATTTTGGATATCCTTCTTAATGACCTATTTCAATATCTACCTATTGCTATCTATTACACAGAATAGCCTCCAAAACCCATGAACTGAGCCTATATATATACTACATGGAAAAAAGTAGCTGGAAAACTCAACAAAGTCACAATGTGACAGGACCTCAAGTCACTCAGATCTGAGCTAACCTCAGGCTTTAGTTAATTCTGTCAGAAGTTTATAAAACACTTATGTGAGTTGCTTCATTATCAGTGTTCCAATAAAAAAGTCTATCCCATAAGTTTATAAAACACTTCTGTGAGTTGCTTCATTATCAGTAATCCAATAAAAGAACTCCATCCTATAGCAGGCTTCCCAGACATTTTAATACTGTAGCTGCATAAAAATCAGAAATTTAAATAGCTAAAAAACAAGCCTGTGTTTATCATTTACTAAGCAAATGCAAAGTAATACAATATACAATGCCTGTTTTTTTAACATTTTAAAGTTTCTTAAGCAATTGCTATGATGTGCCCCTTGTCCTAAGGCTCTTTAATGAGTGCATGACTTTTGCAATCCTATCAGGTGTCAAGGGTGCCAACGCAGAAGTGCTTCCGCCACGAAGATGTAAAAGAAACGAGGGTGCAGAGCAGTTTGAGACTGACATCGAATACATTGATGATTAAGTTTTATTCTATTTCTTCACATTAAACCTTTTGTCCTACTGAACTACTGTAGAAGTAAAATCTTAGTCTCTCAAAGGTCTAAAGGCAACAAGCTCTCTATGCTAAGCACTATCAGTGCTTGACATTACTAAGAATATCTTGATCTTTCTTTCCTGCTGCTCCCATAGCACTCAGTCCTTTCTCCAAAACCATTCCACAAACAGCATTAAAGCCTTCTCCTCCAGGGTGACTCTACCACTTTATTTTCTAAGTACCATTTGTTCTCCAGATACCACACCCTCAATTCACCATCACCACTGCCAAATTCCACACTTCTCTGTTCAAGGGAGTCTCCCTTTGGAAGGAAGATCATTTACGCACATAAAAACAAGCTCCTTCCTCAGCCAAGAAATCAAGCTTGTACTCCTGAGCTGCTTAAAAAAACAAATCGAGAAATAGTTTCCAAGGAAAGGGCCTGAACACTGAAACATTACAATCCACAGAGTTGCTGGAGCTCCTACAACTCCCAAACAATTGCACTCACCAGCTTCTCTTCCCACACTGGCTCCTCTGATGTATTCCTTTGCTGGTATTCCATCTTAAGGGCTCCTCACCCAACCTCAGAGTGGAATCACCTGGTTTTTGTTGGGCCCATTCCCCATCACAGCTGCTGCCAGTTTCCTGCTGGAAAGGAGCCTTTGCCTCCATGTATCACACCACATGGAATACCTCCTCTACGTCTAAGCATCTAATTTCATTTTACTTCTCTTTCTCAAGGGTCGGGGGAAAAAAGAAATCACTTAAGAGAATTTAAAACATGAATGTGTACCAAGAATTATCCTGCAGTCTAAGAATTTGGGCTGTTCGTGGCTTTTTCCATTACTTCAACTGGCTTGTACATCTTAAGCATACAAAAACTTGCTGGCTTTATTGGAATTTTGCAAGATATACCACTAAAATATCAATACCATCCTCTAAGGGGAAATTTGTTTGGAATAATATAAACAGCATCAGAAGGGGGAAGTATTGGGCTGTGTCTGACTCAGATAAGCTTCTGCATTTCCTCACACATATAATATTGTCTCTATGCAATGTAATTGTAGGTTGCACAAAAGCTTTCTGTTACCAGAGGTGGAAAAAAAATAAATCTCAGCTCTGACAAAAATGAGCCTTTTATTAACAGGTATTAATCTTGTTATGATGGCTTAATGAAACATGCATTTATCCAGTTTATTCAGCTGTGCCCCAGGCCTGTGACTCCATTAGCAGCGAAGGAATTTTGATAGTCCTACCTGTTCCTCACCCTGGGCAAGCAGAACTTACAAACCCAGTAATTTGTACTACTGAGCTGCATTTTTTTGTTAAGAAATAATAGATATCTCACAACCAGCATTCCCTGCTCTTGGCAGCAGCTTCCACTTTGAAATGGCTACTATTTTACTTGTGATCAGCACACTAATTATCCACTGGAACCCAAAGTCTATCCATTTGGACTTGCTGTGTGTCCACTCACGTGCACTGGAACAACCAATGTATTTACCAACAACCCACTAAGTAATGTGCATCCAACTGCATGCTCATGAGAAAATACATTCTGCTCTGAAAACTGAAAGGTGAGCTTAGAAAAATGGAGCACAACTGCTCTTTTTATACCTGTTTGCTGCTTCTTCTGACAATTGCTGCATCAGTTCAAACACAAAGCCCAAGTGATTTGGGCCTCCCAGTTAATTACTGTTAAGTTGGACTCCTCCCCCAGAGGAAGTCACCTCCTCAAACACCCTTCAGAGTTTGAGCAAGTACAATCTACCACAAAGTATCACAAACTCTTCAGAATTAATCTTTCACTACACAGTTATAAATATTACCCTTGGGATTGGCTCATTTAGAATACTGACCAAAAAAAAAACCAAACCAAAAACAAACAGTTCAAAGTGACCTGAACTAATGTGAGTTTGAAATAATGTAACCTTTCAAAGATTTAATCTTTCAACCTTATTTATTAAATTTACTAGCACTGTGGAAAAAACCCACTATATTTGACATTCCTTACAATGTGATTCATTGTATGAGATGACTCATCCTATAAGGGGATTATACATTGTAAAATGACTGAAAATGTTAAAAATGTGAGGTTTATAATCTGTGAGACTTGAGAGAGAAGTTAACAAAATGGCAAAGTTAGAGTAACACTTTAAAAGGTTTTCAAGACTGTTTTGAAATCAAATAAAATGTTTGGTAAAACAGCTCCTACAGCTGCATTAGTCAGCATGGTTCAGAGAAGAAATCAAGTTATAACCAAAAGTTTATTGTATCACATAGAACAAAAAAGTCTCCAGTTGTGGTATAAATATCTTATTCCCACAAATACCCCAATCCACATACAGACTCAATATGGAAGCAGCACCTCCTGGAAAGGACATACAAAGGTGCAGATCATCACATCATATAACTGGGCACTGTTGTGCTTTCACCCTCAATGGCAATGACAGAAGGATGTTTTTAAACAAAAAAGTTAAAAGGCTTTCCCTCCTGGAACAGGGCCAGGAGAAATCACTTCCCGTGGAAGACTAGTTTTTATTTTCATTGTTTAAAAATCTCTACATAATGAGCTCATCACCTTTTCTCCAGGATTCCACAGGATTTGGGAACAATTCCAAAACTGGGAGTTACTAGGAAGCCCTGCAGCCGTTTAGCTAACACTTGTTTCTTTGGATACTTCAACTCTGGACTATCACACTTTATGCTATCCTGCCAGGATAAAACTATCCTGTGCCCATGGACTTCTCATAAACAAAAAGTCTGGAGTTTATTTTAGGTAGCTTAATATCTAATAGTATAAAATATTCTTGGTGGCTATGATGCAAACTGTTGGACAAAAAGCTATCATGTGGTTTTCAGACCAGAAAAAAAAAGAAAAGAAAAAAAGAAAAAAAAAGAACAAGTCCTGGGATGTCTCCACAGTGCTTCATCCTTCAGGACTCTTCCTCCTCCCCTTCATCTTCTACTTTAGGTCGGAAATTTTTCCTGCTCTTCTTCTTACTGCAGTGGAATCCAACTGCACCCAGCGATGGCTCTTCACCTGCACCACTAAGCCTTGCATCAGGTTTATATTCTGTGTTCTGGTCCCCCTCCATCATGCACTCCTCCTCCTCCTCTGCTGCCTTTCCACTGTCACTGTCTAAGTGCCCCAGCTCAACCTTATCTTCTTCCCTCAAGTCATCAGTCTTCTTAAGAGATTTTCCTTTCAGATCTGTCTTCATCTGTTTCTTATCATCTTCCCCTGCTGATGTTTTCTTTTCCAGTCCATCAACACCTCTTTTAGTCGGTTTGGTGAAGACAATCCTCCCAGCTCCACAGCTGGAAGGGTCCTGATTGAAGGATGGGGTGTAGCTATCTTGGGTGGCTGAACTCTGTTGCTCCCCTCTTTTCTTCAAACCACCTAGGAATTCCATGGCCACTGCCCTGTTAGTCTTGTCACTGGACTCTGACACTCCCTCTAGGCTGTACTTGGTCCAGCGCTCTGGGTGTGCCACGTAGTCAGGCACTGCAGGAGAGGCTCTGGGAGCCTGCACTGGCCTGGCTTGCCTCCCCATGTTTTCTGGGACCGTGTTACCTGAAACTGTGCTCGGAGGCAACGGGCGCTTAAACCTCCCATCAACAACATTATCTTCAGGCATCGAGGGCACAGACAGCTTGGCTGCCTCTTCCAGGCAATCAAAAATGCTCTGGCTACGGAGAGAGAACGTAGAACTCATGCCCTTCAGATGGAATGGCTGGACAGGAGATCTGTGACCGCTGTCTGAAGAGTCTGGTGTCTCTCCTGATCTGAAATCCCCTTCATCTACAGATGGATCCAGGGGAGATATTGTATCAACTTCTGCTTCACCTGCCAGCCCCAAGTCATCAGAGTCAGAATCGCTGAGTGACACCGTGTCTGAGGGCAGAGCTCCTTCGTAGTCTCTGGCACCATCAGCCACTATCCCCAGAAAAGGTTCCCCTGCCTCCTGGTCTCCCATCTTCGAGCTGTCACTCCACTGAGGTCTTTGATGTAGGCCCAGGAACAACCCTCAATACAGTTTTCCAAATGCCCAGCGAGTTTAGTGCCTAGAATACAAAGGAGCATAAAAACTGAACTGTGAAATGAGAACCAAGAATGAGACCATCACCCTGTGTCATGCAAAGTAATTGTAACTGCAGTATAACAGTTAGCTGTGCTTTAGGGATTCCCAAGGAATTTTGCTTTTAATGAAAACATTATTTAAGGAATGAATGCACATTTAAATAAAGATTTACACTGAATACAAGAATATGAACTAACTGAAATTAATGCTACCAGATTTCATTACAGGTTACATCACGTCCAATTACTAAAAGATGAGCAGAAAGCTCTTGAGTTAATCTGAATCCCCCAAAGCTGTCTCATACATCTTCCCAGAGAGAGCAATGACCTCTGCATATTACAACCTGTGTTTATTCACACTGTAAAAATCCACAAAAACACATCCAATCTCTCACACTTTGATTTGGCCAGTACAATCCTTATTGCATAAGCACTGTACCTGCTGTCCCAAGAGCTATCATGTTCTGCCTACTACAAAGGACACTATCACTGATAGAAAACCCACAAAAATATCAGGGGCACTGTTTCAAGTCTGCTTTAATGTGGCATAAAGTACAAGCTCCACTCCTTCCTTTGACTTTATGCTCCCAAGTCATTACTAGATTGCAGGAATTAGAAAACGAGCCAGATGAAGAAATCCATCCCACTGGATTAAGAAAAGTAATCACACATGGAAACGTGGAGAGATTGCAACCACAGGCCTGCAAGAGCTGGCCCTTCAGTCAGTAAATGCCAGTGTGATTGAAGCCTGACTTTCAGGAGCTGCTGGAATACCTGACAGTGCCACCTGCTTGAAGGGAACCTGGCTGAATTCAGGTGGTCGATGACCAAGCTACCACTTGCTGGGCAACAGGAAACAGAGCTGGCACACACACACACATTTTGGTTTGGTGAATTATGGAAACAGTTCTAACATATCATTAGAATAAGCCTGACTACCTAATTATAGGCTCTTCTGAAACGATGCAGTAAACAGACATGGAAAGTCTGTTAGTCACTCACTTTCTCTTGAGACTGAGTCAGCTTCCCCTCCTGAGGGTCAGTTAAAGCCACCAAAGATCTCAGCACTTCCACCCTAGAAAACAAACATTTCCATCATGATACTGGAAATGTAGTTTTATAAATAGTTCTGTCCCCCTGAATCATCCAAAGCTGCAGAACTGGTTCTAAATCTGACACAAACTCATGGTGGTATAAAAGTCTACAGATATTATTGAATATTTTTGGCAGAAGAACAGCACACAGCCTAATAACACAGGCACCACTATATTTACCCAGCCTCCACATTCACACTGCCAACTTTATCCTGCAGGACAGAAGGGAGGTTTTAAAAAAAAATTCAAGCTGTAATTTGCATGTGTAGAAAGCCAGGACTAAATAAACAGTATTAAATGCAGCTAAGAAGATACAAAAATAATAGCTAAACATTGCAAACATTAAGTGCTGCTAAGTATTAAGACCATGAGTAACATAGATTTGTTTTCAAAGAAAGGTCATGTTCAAAGTTAGGGTCAGATTTTCATGAAGCACAAAACACAGAGAACCTTCTGAGGAGTGCTATGCTCCATGTCAAGTCTGGCTGTCTTTGACAGAAAGGATCTGACGGCTACTTTTGAGAACACTGCCCTCCATGTAACCCCTAGCGGGAAATGATCTTAAAATGATACAGCCTTCTGCTTAGTTTTGGAACACATGAAAAGTAACGACTACAACTCAGAAAAGGCCTTGAAGTGCATAATTAAATAGCTGTTTTCAGACGGCAATAGAAGTGTTCATCATGGGCATCTCTTGTCTGAGGGCACTTACACAGAAAGGAGGAATTCTGCTCCTGAGGAGATGTTTTAATCTTAACAAAGTTAGCGGCCCAACATGCTGGCCCTTACAGCACACCAGAGTCACTCACAGCTTTGTCACGGTGCCGTGATCCCAGCACGACTCGGGAAGGATGACGTCTCTCCGGATGGGAAGGTTCCCAGTGAGCTGCTCCATTCTGGTGTAGCTCAAACAGACTCTGCGCGTCTTCCCTGCCTCCTGTGAGGGGGACGGAGACCTCAGGCACCGCCAACCACGGCCACGGGCCTGCTCTCACGGCGCAGAGAGCACCGCACCGAAGGCCACGCAGTCCCTCGGGACAGGGATCCACAGGCCCCCGCGCTAAGGAACAGGGAAAAGCACATCGGCCCCTGGGCATTCACCCCGCGGCGGGCAAGATCACGGTGCGGCCCCAGCTGCGCTGCCCGTCGGCCCCGGCGCCCTTCGCGGCCCGGGCTGCTGCTGGATGCGAACCGCCCGCACCACCCGCGGCCCTCGCTGGCCCCGCACCCCGGGCACCGCCACCCGCCGGGGAAGGGAGAGGAGGGGAGGGGCAGAAAACGGAATGGGAGCCCCCGTACCCCGACACCGCACAGCCCCAACACCTTCCACAGCAGCCGCCCGCCTTGCCCGCCTTTCCCGCCGCTGCCCTCCGCCCACGGCCCGCGGCGCGCCGGGACACCGAGTCCCTGCCAGGCTCCACGGAGCGGCCACAACGGCGGCAGGACCACAACTCCCGGCGGCGAGAGCGGCGCGGAAAGGGCCGGCGCCTCCCGCTCGCTCCACCTCTCCGGGCGCTCTCGGGAGTTGTAGGCGGCCGCCTTCCCTCGGCGGAGGACATTTTGCGAGCCGGGGAGCGGGGCGCAGCGGTGCTGAGCGGCGGGACTACAGCTCCCAGGGCGCACCGCGGCGCCGACATTTCGCAGCCTGTGCCGGGCCGGGCTCGGGGCTCGCTCCTGCCCCCGCAGAGCCGCGGTGCCGTGAGGGGCAGGCACGGCATCGCCGCCGCCTTCTGGGAAAAAACGCCGTGGCACAGCTTTTGTTCTCATCGGAATAGCAGGGTTTGGCCACCAAGAACACACCCGAAGTTTTTTGTTTGGTTTGTTTTCTTTCTTTCTTTTTTTTTTTTGTTTTCTCTCTTACGTGTTTATTCTCAAACTAGAAAACACCAAGTCACTTGAGGTATAAAACCGCTATCCATCCAAATACATAAAAAAAAAGTTTCCATTTTCCGTCCCAGAAGAACATTCTTTGCGCGTGTGTCAAGCAGCGGCGCTGTCTGAAAATGTTTTATTGGCACTGGCCAAAGAGGCTCGATTTTTGTTTTTCCCCTGATTTCAGCAAAAAGTTTAAATTTTCAGCACATCCACATTTCCCAAGAGGCTTCAGCATTCAGTTTGTTTTCCCTGTGTTTAGGAAAAGGTTTGCTGTGCCGAGGGGTTGTGCCAGACAATGTTGTGGCTGCAGAGGCTTCACTGGCTCCCTTCGAGCTGGGCCTCACCGTGACTCACTCGTAATATAAACTGCAGCCACTTCATATGCATCCTCCGTTTTTAAATACATACTTTTGCCTGCTGGAGTGTTGCTAATTACAGTAATTTACACAAGGCAACAAGGTCTCTGTTCGGAATACACTTGGCAGCAGTGATGAGGTTATTGCAAAATGTCTTCCATCTAGCTGGAGTCATGCTGTAGTTTTAGAACAGCTCTAGAGGTGTTTCCCCATTTGGTGATCCTATTTTTTTTTTATGTATACACATATGGTAGTGCAGTCTCAGGCATTCAAATGGGTATCCAGATGGAGGGAGGAAAGGAAAACATGAATCTTGTAGTAGGTGAGCAGGAATGGAAAGGAGGAGAGCAGTAAACGGGCAAACAAAAGGAAGAGTAAACCTGGATAAAGGCTGCCAGTGCTGTGTAACATGGTCTAGGGTGTTGGGGAGACAGCAGGAGAGAGCCTCTGAGCTTAATAAGGAGCAGGCAGAAAGAAGGATGTGGAGTAAGCAGTGGCATGTCCTATTTCTGTAAGAGTGGAGACAGGCAGGGTACAACAGACTGGTGCAGACAGTGGCACTGTCTTGTTTTGAGACTTGGTTCTTTGTTGGATGAAGGGCTTAAAGGGGTAGGAGAGGGCAACACCACCTCCAGTGTCTCTGTCACCTGTGGATATGGGTGCCTTCAGGGACAAGCCCCGTGTCTCCATTTCCAGAGGCTACAAATTCTCACTTTTTGCCTGGATGCTGTGTGTATTGATGACTAAGGAATGTGAATATACCCTTTTCCTCCATCCTGGTTTTTCATTCATGAAATTAGCTCAGCTGGTTAGAGCACGGTGCTAATAAAACCCAAGGCTGTGGTTTTGATCACCATACAGGCCATTTTCTTAAGAGTTGGACTTGATGATCCTTGTGGATGTTTTCCAAGTCAGCCTATTCTGTGAAAGAACCTGTGATATTTGGTATCACAGGCTGAGCTGCTCATTCTCTGGTGGCTGAGGACAAGGCAGCTTGCAGCAGTGGAAACGCTGCCGTGTTGGGACTCTCACTATTGCTTGGCGACAGCTGAAATAAAAATAGTGAGTCAGAGTCTGAAGACCAACAGATGGTAAAGTGTTTTCCCCTTGCTGGCTTGAACTGAGGTGGCTTGAAGAGGGGGCTGGAAGGTGGAACTGGGCTGCAGCACAGGCCATCATGCAAGAGAGCGGGCTGCATCCAGCGTGCAGGCTCCGAGGGGCCGCTCATTTGCAGGGATGGCTCCGTGTGTCTGCAGGGAGCCAGCGCGTCCCTGTGCGTGGGGGTGGCATGCGAAAATGCACAGCAGCCTCAGCCCCATCACGGCGTGGTAAATGGGTATTGAAATAGCTGACTCTCTCAGTTAAAGGGTAAATATTGTGTATATGCTAAGAGAAGCTTTATAGGGAAGCCGGGACATTTGGGAGGGTCGGCTCGTTACTATGGCAACACCTGATGTCCAGTCAAGATGTCAGCAAGTGATCACCACTGGGCAGCGAAGAGTCAATGGACAGAACTTTGAGAGGGGCAAAAGGGTTAAAAGGTAGAACATCCATTTTGTGAGTGAGCACATGGTGGGGAATACCTTGCTCCCGGTACCGTGTTTCATTTTCTTTATTCAGTCTTCTGTTGTCATTTTTGATAATTACCTGTTAAAATTTTGCAAGTGAGGAGCGTTTCTCACAACAGGCACTTTGAGCTCCTTTCCTGCAAATAAATCTGTCCTTTGGCCCCATCCAGTAGCTGTTTCTGCTGCTCCGTGGCAGGCTCCTGCTGCTGCTCCTGCCCTCGGAGCCTGCGGTAGGTGCCTGGGGCAGGGAACACTGGTCCCTCTCCTCACGGCTATAGGAAAGCAGCAGGCCATTCCCCAGCAGCCACCCAGATCCTGAAAGCCAGATGGAGCAGCAAGATGCATTTTTCAACATCTCCTGCATCTGGAAGGGGTGTGGAGGTTACTCAGATGTGGCTCCATGCAGCTGATGCTGGAGCTCTTGCGGGGAGGTGGGGTGGGAAAGGAGAATTTTCCAGCAGGCAAAAAGGAAAAGCGGAGTCATGACCACCGTAACCTTCGCTGCTGGGAAGGCAGTCAGTCACACCAAACCAGACTGGTACAGCCTGAAGGAAATAAATGAGTTGTTCTCTCCCATTTGCCAGAATGAAATCCTCCAAATGGCCTTGAAATCCCTGGTGGGGTGGGTTTTCAGAATTCAATGCTTGATACCACCTCTCTTCTACACTGAGCTTCACTTACCTCTTTTACTTTGTACTTTCATTTGGTCCTGCAAGCAGATTAAATGATTCATGCCAGTGCTGTTTACCCGTGTTGGTGCTATTTTCCCGTAAGGTAACTACATAAAATTAGTTCCTGTGGAGTGAGTTTTAATGCTGGCAGGCTGTGAAGGTCTTTATGAACTCTATTCTTCACAATAACAATGTTATTGCCAAGCTATAGAGGACCTGCAGGGAGACACCACAACCCCTTTTTTTTGTTAGAGACATTGCATGTGTGGGAGGGAGGTCCTTTATGAGCAAAATTAATACTCTCTGCAATTACTCCAATTGTTTAAAAGAAACAAAAACAGCTGGGGGTGTCTGTTCATTTTGATTTAACTAAACAATATTTGCACCAAGAAAACCCTTCTCCCAATCTTGCTGCTTTTCTCTTTTTCCTATCCCTGCCCCAAAGTGCCTGATACTAAAAAAAATGCATAATGAAAGGCTGAAAAAGATCACTGGAACCAGCTGAGGGGCCTTGAAGTTAACATTAACAAAAAAATCCTACAGAACCCTAAAACTCCCCAGACCTCAAGTTCCAACAAGACATGTGGGAGCTCCATCAACCAACACTGAGCCTTGCATTAACAGCATGAACCCTTGCTGGAGGAAATCTCAGCAGTTTGCCAGCAGGCAGGGTGTTGTGTGCATGCCATCTTGCCTGGCCCAACACCAACACCTCTCAGTACTCAGCAAAGCTTTGCTCTGGCATGAGGGAATGCCCTAGCAAAGCAGGGCCAAGAAACACTTTCTAAAAACCATAAAAAAGTAAAAGGTGTGATTAAACTGTAATTAGAAGTGTTACTTGCAACCACTGGCACTTGAGCTGGGTCATCTAAATCCAGTGGGAAACACCAGGCAGTCCACAGTAGTTGCAAAGTTTATACACCCTCTAATGTGTCTGCAAGTGTGAAAAAAAGCAGCGTGGGTTTCGGTTTTGCAGCAGTTTTAGCACCTGGGAGGTGTTTTCTGTTTGCTCCAGGTCCCTGAGCACCGAAGTGAAAGCATCAGGCTGCCAGAGGTCAGCTGAAGGGGTTGCACCCAAAGCACTTCTGCGTCCCATCGCTTAGGTTATGGCCTGGGAAAGGCAAGGGGATGCTCCCCAGGCTGAAACTGGGGGGTGCTCAGGGAAAATATGCAGCCTCTACCTAGTTCAGGTGCACAGCGTGGTACTTATGGGACTTGGGGTTCCTAGCCTGTGTCTACTACTTAATAAGAGCTGGCCAGGTAGGTAATTATTTATAGCTCCCCTTCAGCACCCACTGGTGGCAGATGTTTCCTCCCTCGCGGTTAAATTCCGCTATTGCCAACTCCCCGGTGCAGCCACAATTCCCAGCCCAACCACAGCCCCCACAGTGAATGAGATAGATGAAACAGTCCCCTTTTTCCTGCCCTAACTTTGCTGTAATGCCCAGCAAAGGAAACAGTGGTTCAGAGCAGGAATGTGAGCACAGCCACCGACACATCCTTCATCCCTGAGCCCAGCAAGCGGAGCTGGCAGGCAGAGCAGGGTGCGGCCACATCCAGCAGGGAGGCTGCTTTCCTCTGCAGAAACCTCCACCATAAACAGCTCTGGCATGGGAGATTTAGCCAGCTCTGGCTGGATTTATTCCCTCCTGTGAGAATACTGTGACTCTTGGTTACAGCTTCGACAGCCTCTGATTAGGGAATGGCCATAAGCAATTTATGCATGTTAATCACAGCTGTCTTAGTACCAGACAATTAGGCTCATTGCTACTTAGAAAACAAACAGCCCCGAAGAAGCTTACGAAACAGAGCTTGCCGAAGCAAAAAAATACCTCCAAAACTCATTAGAAACACTCTAGGAGGTTTTAAAAAGAAAAAAACAAACCCGTTTGGGAGGGAGGAGGGAAAAAATTTCCACTGGAAAAAATCCTGGTATGGTCTAGTTTCGAAAAATTCATGCTTGTATTTTTAATTCCTGAAAAATCTTGTTTCACAAGGAAAAAAAAAAAAAAAAGATTCCACAGTCACATTCCTAGGCAGCAGAATTCCACAGAAATGTCTCCAGTGACTTTCCAGGTCCTTCAGGCCTCTGCAGAAAAGTGTTAAAGAGAATTGTAAGCCAGGGTTGTCTGTGCAATATGAGCACAAACAAGCTGCAAGCACTGCATCCACCTTTCCCCTCATACTCAGTTATCCACGTGGCCTCACATGCTCCGACAGGGCAGGAGTGCTGTTTTCCAAGGATAACGCATATCTCCACACAACCTTAGAGGGGCCTGTTTTACCCAGCCCTCTCCCAGTATCACATTCAGCTCATCTGTTTCAAGCACATCAATGCTCGTACTCAGACCTGAAGTGCAAACAAAGGGGACTGCATTTAACCAGGGGAGGTTTCAGATCCCAGCTATAATTCCAGGCTGAGGTCCCAAGGCACACCCTGGATGCCAAATACATGCTGTGCTTTGCCAGTTGGTCTCCACTATTGTTTCTCCCCCTCGAACACCAGCCCAGGTCTGACAGTGACTCACATCAGCTTAATCCTAGCTCCAGAGGCTGGAATAATTTTATCCCCATCTGGAGCAACAATGCAGTGTCACAATCCAAACGTTTTAAGGCATGGAGCAAAGAGCATCACGTTCATGGGAAACCACCTAGAGGGTCAGCTGAGGACTGTCTTCCCTGCAGCCCAAATTCTGCTTGAAGAATGAGACATGCCTGTTCCCTTGGAAGACACGGCAGAAATCAGTACGCGATGGAAGGAAACAAGATCTGACAACACATCATTAAAAATCCACTAACAAGGGGGAATTGCTTTGTTTCTTTTTCTGTTTATTGTTTTTAAATATCACTTTTTTGTTTTCCTTTCCAGAAGTCACTATGTCCGACTCCATTAACATTCAGGTAAACAAGTGAAAGAACAACAGATGGGCATGATCTCACGGCACAGGCACAGCTGCTGGGAGCAGGGCTTGCCTTTCTTTGCAGCAGCTCAACGTCGTGTTCCCTCCTTCCCCTTCCTCACCCCACATCCCCTCCCTCTCTGTGCCAGCACGGGCAGTGGCTGGCAGCTGCTGCAGGCCATTCCTGCTTCAAACACAGGATAAAGTCCAGGACAGGACAGAGGAAGGCAGGCAGGAACTGAGGGATCACAGCACCTGGCCTCCTACCTTGCTCTCAGCCAGGCTTTCCCCTGCTGGTGCAGAGGGGCAGGTGGGACCAGCAACAGTGGCATCACCAGACCATCCACAGAAAGCAGACCAGCCCAGTCTCTGCCCAGATGGCAGCACAGGGCATTTTGGGCCATTTTTGGTCACTTTAGGAGGAGCCCCTTGAGTGTATGCAGGACTGCCACCACGCACACCCCCCACCCCGTGCCGAACTTCAGCACAGTCACTGTTTTTGCAAACCAAATTAGCTCCCCTACAGCTGTGCCCCCCTTCCCTTGAGGAGGGGCACAACTGCAGCAGCCACCACTTCTGGCAAGCAGCCTTTTTGCCTTCCCTCAGCACCAGTCTGGATGCATTCTCAGCCTGCAGTCTGCAGGCCCCCCTCCCAGAGGCTGTAAAAGCCCGTGCTGTCAAAGCCTGGTTCACAAAGCATCCTGGTGTTAAGGTTAACTGGTTGTAAAATTGCAGCAGTTCATTACACTATGCACACTATGAGAAATGTTTATTAAATTGATTTTTGTTTCATTTCTTTAAAAAAACAAACCAAAAAAACAAAGGCAGAAAGAAGTTAAACACACTGCTTTGTGGCATGCTCCACAGTATGAAAAAATCCCAAGCATTCAGTTAAGCTGCCAGAGGCTCTGTTTGACCTTTCAATGTGGTCTTTGAACTCAGACCTGGACAGTTGACACGCCTCATCCCCACCTCAGCTCACAGCCATTTTCTGCTGCCCCTAGCTCCAGGAGGGATGCTTCCATGGAGAGGGAGGGGTTTGTATTTACAGCCTGCAATTCCATCTTTTTCTTCCCTGGGGGTGTGGAGAGGAGCAGTACAGGGTGCCATGTTGCACACACAAAGGCACAGGTACGCGGGAGAGGCGCTGGGGCAGAGCAGGGGTGCTGCCTCGTGGGTTTCCCCCTTCACCTCAGCCAGCTTTGGGACTGACCAACTGGCAGAAGAGCCCTGTGGCTTTTGGATCCTGAGGGCTTGCAATGGGGAGAGTCCCCTCAGCCCTTCACAGCTCCTTTTCTAGTTTGTGTTAACTCAGGTCCAGCTTCACAGGAGACCCAAGTGGGTAGGTTTTTTTTCAGAGAGGGTTTCTCAACTACTTCATTGTTCTTAAACATGATGGTTCCTCTCTGTCCCTGTTCTCCCAGGGCTGGCTCCTCCAGCTGAGGACCATTCCATCAAGTGTGGGGACTCAGCTGGTAACTAAAGAAAGCATTGTCCTCTCTGCAAACATCCTTCTGTCCCTGCTCCCACCACCCTTCTCTAGCTGTTCCCCTCCTTGAGCACCTTTCCTGCAGCAGCCACAGAAAGAGGAGACGGCCCAGGACACTGCCCCTGGAACTCTCCACAATGCCAACCACCTCTGAAATGTGCCAGAGGGACATTTCACCCGCTGTGGGACACAGTCTGAGCAAACTTCCCACTCTTCCCCCTCTCATAGATCTTGGATTCCCTCTCCAAGTACCACTTTCTCCCAATTGCTCCTGCCTGGGACAAGTCAAACCCCTAAAGTACAATGTCTGAGGCCACACCTGACCTGCATCGAGACCCAGTCTGTCTTCAAACAGAGCTCCAGCTATGTACACAGCATCAACTGAATACTGAACAATATCAAAAATACAGTATAAGGAAAAGAAAACAGAATTGAAATGCTTAATGGCATATTTATACACATTTACCAACAGTCAACAAAAAAGGTGGCAAGTTACACATCCATTCTGTATGCTGACAATCCAGATGCACATAGATGTAAACACACATGCTTGGATGATGCATATACATATGGCCACAAAACAGAGTAGATGACCTGAAGGAGCTACGCTGGGGAGCAGGGGAAGGGGTTACCTACTGCAAAACCTCCTCTCATTCTCAGTGTGCACAACATGGACATTCAGGGCAGTGTTGCTTTAAGGCTATTTATAAGGCTGAATCTTTTCTTGTCCAGCCCCTCAATATGAAGATGTGTTGAAGCACTTCCTCCTCTTTACCCAGCACAACTTGATTGATATATATATATCTATATATATTTACCTATATACTTTTTAAAGGCCCTATATAACTAAAAGGCAGGAAGAGGAAAGGGGGGAGTAGAAAGGAAGAAAAACTTCTGAATGGATCAATTTGCCCCAGTGCAAGAATCTTCTATCCTGTGGTGGCAACAGCCATGACAGCCACATGCAGTGGACAAGGTACTAGTTTTAAAATGATTGATGATCACAGGTCTCCCTCCCTATCAGAGCTGAAGGTTTTTGATGTGACAGAGGGGGAGAGTGAAATATTTTTAAGAAACAGAAATACTCCTGAAGTGGGGAAAGTGATCACTAATTTAAACTCCTCCCCTTATCTGCTTCAAAATGGCAAAAGAGCTGAGAGATACTATAATATCCAGCTCAAGTGCCCGTACGGCTAAGGAAAAGGCTTTGCTTAAAAATATATATCTATAGAACTATACATATAGATAATCTTTTTAGTGACACTCTGATTTTATTACATAGCTCCTGGGTCACTCTTCCCCTTTATCTACATGGTGACAGAGTGGCATATAAAAGAAGCCACAGACATCAAAGTGATAACCAAAGTTACCAGATCACAAGAATGTGTTTCAACTGGTGCGATCTAACATGCTAAATTACCTTGATTTTATAAGCTGATTTGCTGTTGATATAACTGGAAGGTCTTAAAAATAACCTTTTTTTTTTTACAATCAGATTATGACAATTTCTCAGCAATATTACAGTGTGTGACAATATGCTATAATTAAGAGTAATTTCACTGAACAAGAGAGTGATGCAAAGATGAAATTTTAAGCATGTACACATATGGTTGGGAACACCCAAGCATCATTCTGCAGTACTTTTTTTTATGTTTTCTTCTTTTTCCAATATCATTTCTATGTGAGCATTAGCTTAACAGTGGAAGCTTGGTATAGAACTAGATTCTCCTTGAAACATATGTCTATAATGAAACACTGAAGGACATTAAAAAAAGTAATTTCATTTTCAGTTTGTTATATTTGAAAAACTGGGACTAAAATTCACCCCCAGCCACTGACCTTTTAATGCAATGAATCAATGGAACTGAGCCAATTTATAAAGTTATAGCCCCAAGGAAAAAAAAAATCACAAAACCAAAACCATTTTTACTCATTAGAGAGTAAAAAAGTTTCAGCATGACTTCTGTTAAGGACTGACCTCGCAATGGAAACCGGCAGGAGAGGAACAATGCCTGTGTTTCCCCTGGGATACATTGCACCCAGGTGATGGAGGCTGTTTCCTTTCCCCTCCTCTCTCCCAGGCTTTGGACAGTCAGTCAGGCTTCCCTACAGACAGCTTGGAAACACCAGGGAGCTGGGGTGATGGTTGGAAAAGATGAGTACAAATTAACAAAAATACTGAATTCTGCTTCAGCATCCAATTAAAAAAGTTGGTAAAAACAAGGCAAAGTGTTTTGAGACCAGGCTGCACCCTTCTCCTCTGCACATCTTCCACCAATGTTACCTCTGAGTTACTGGGGGTGGGGAAGGGGGAGGAAGGACTTGTTCTCCTGCTACAGCAGCTTTCCCATCACACAAAACTGATGTGTAACTAACTCAGCCACAAAGATACGGGAAAGTTTTATTTATTTCCAAAAAAAAAAAAAAAAGTACTTCAAAATAAAAATGGTAAGTACTGTATGGTAATATTGGAAGCATTTATATACATAATTTTCTTTGTCTGTTGTTGAAATGTCTCCTGGTCACTCGGTGGCACTTGGGGTCCCCTCTAGCGCCGTCCGCCCTGCTCCCCCCTCGCCCTGCCCGGCTCTCACGGCTCAGTAGACGGAGCTGTTCCTTATGCCACAGCACAGCACCATGCTCAGGATCATCTCAAAGATCTGGGGAGAGACACAGGGGCACCAGTGAGGCAACAACCAGTACGATGCAGGAGCTCCCCCCATCCCAAGGTCCCCCAGTTCACATTCACAACACTCTCATGCCAGAGGTAAGGGCAGGGATGGTACATCTTTGTTGCTCTTTTCATATGGAGTTGGCCAATTTGAGATAAGGTGCTGTCCTCCAGCCTCTCACTGGCAGCAGTGGTGGTACCTGACAAGCTTTTTGGCTGCCAGCTACACAGTAAATGCCTTAAGATCCCTCCAGCACTACAGCCCACCTTTGCACAGATGCCATGTTACACCCCCACAGCACCCAGCCCTCACTAGGGAGCAAACCCAACGTAGCAAAGCAAGCAAATCCCTTCCCACTGCAGACCCCAGCAACAAAACATGGCAGCCTGCAGAACGAGTGGTTTTGGAGGAGGTTTCAGTGGTGCTCTGCCCTTCTGGCTGGGCTTGCAGGTGCTCCTGCTCTACTGAGCTTGCCTGGTGCCTCCCCTAACATCCCGACTCCCCAGAGGGATGATGAAGCCCTTGGTCTCGCCATGTTCCAGAGCTCTGTGGTGCACGGGGCTGGTGCTGCAGGTGGACTTGCAAAGGGCATCCAGAGGAGAGGGGGAGATCCAGCCCAGCTGGGAGAGGACCAGGGTGCCCCGAGGTGGCCTTTCCCTGTCCCACCAGGCTGTCACACTTACCATGATCACAGCAACCACGACGGCAGCGATACCGATCAGGTAGAGCTTCCCGGAGAAGAGCTCATCGATTTTTTTGTGGCAGCTCGTGTTCTGAGGCAGAGAAGCACACCAGTCAGACAGCCTGCTTTCCCCTCACTTACCCCCAGCACTGAGAAAGGCAGGTCAGCTTCCTGCTGGCCCCACTTATGTCCCCAGGTCCTGGCCCCAGGACCTCCAGCCAGACTTCACCCCTCAGCACCTGCCAGTCCCCTCAAGCAGGAACAGCAAAGGAAGAACCAAATGGGAACCTTAAACATCCTTCTACACCATCCCAAAATAAATGAAATCTCTGCCCTTTATCTATTTCCCAATAAATCCCCAAATTTCCTTGGTGGCCAAGGTTTCCTGAAGCAGCTGTACTGACTGAAGAGCAGCTGTGCCTACCTCAAAAAAGCTTTTCAGGGAGTCCTTTCGGCAGAGGTCCTCCCTCCACACAGGAGTGAAAGTCGCTGTTACAATATCGGAACCACAGCAGTCCAGCTACATGGAGAGAGGAAAAAAGAAACAATGGAAAGCCAACATTAGCAGACAGCAAACACTTATGCAATGCTCTCCCCATCATTACACATTCTTGAAGTTACCCAAGATTGAGGTGGCATCTTGGAGGGGGAAACAAGGGTGGGGAATAAGTCACCAAACTAACTTCTTTCTTTCCATGCAATGCAGCTGCTTCCTACAATAGCCCCAGACAGATCTGGCATAGATTTGCTGGAGGAGAGTGAACCCAACTCTCTCCAGGGATTTTGTTTCCTGCTGAATGGACCAAGTATCAGGATTAATTCCTCAGAGCTGCATTGTTCTTCCCTTGAATTTTACTTAAATCAGGGGTGCTGAGGTAAAGGAAAGGCAACTTAATCAGAGTTTGGTCCAGACTTCTCAGCACCATGTGATGGAGAGAATACTGAAAAGAGCAGAACTCTGCTTCTTAAAATGTAAGAACAGCAAACTTGATAGGCTAAGACGTGCATGTAGGATCATCTGCTTTAGACTCTGCTTTTCCCATCTGTCTTCCTGCCCTCCATTATTAATTCCCCAGCACAACCACCACCATCTTACAGTTTCATGAAAGGTCTTGGCTACAGCTTTGGCGTTGTTTGCATCTGCTTCTCCCATGAGCGCTTGTTGAAGCGCTTGATCGTAGAACTGCTTCACGTCTTTGGCTATCTAGGGAAGACACAGGAAAAACTCCTTTCAGCCAGAGGAGGAGGAGGAGGAGACCTATCCAGCAGACGTGCCTGAAGGACAGGTTCCCTCTAAATGGCACTTGGAGTAAGATGAGCAGTTTTTTAATAGATTTGGACTCCATTTGTTTGCACATGAAAAAAGGCCTGTCTTTGTTAGGGCTCCAGCCCCTCCAGCTGTTGCAAATATTAAGAACCCCATCCACCAGCCAGCAGATTCCAGCCAACACTATCCAAGGGCTCCACAGGCTCTGTCTAGGAGATAAAGACAGCCAACGCCTGGAGGGTGAGCCACAAGTTGAGATAGCCTTCAGCCCACATGGATGTGCTGCTGGGCTCAGGAATGCAGAAACAGCTCATTTTGAACCACACATAGACAAAGCAGGCAGGCAACCCATTTCCCACTGAGGCTGCAGAGGCTGGACACGCTGGAAAAGTCAGAGGGAGGTGGGTTGCACAAGCAAGCTGTCTGTAAATATGGGCACCTCGGCTTACTGAATGGCTCAGAGGGGATGGCAGGAATTTGGGAGAGATTGCACAATAAAGCCTTGTGAGACAGCTCATTTGGGTCAGGAAGCTTAGGTGCATTTAGATGGATTTAAAACCCTGGCTGGTCCCTACAGACATTGCTGTCCTGTACACTTTAACCCTGCACCTGGCTGGTGAACTGCAGCCACCCATGAGGGCCTGCTCCACAGTGCAGAAATCTCCTAACTTTTAGGGGAACTGGCCTGGTGACTTTTCCTCTAAGACCCTTCAATAATTTGAGAGAGAGAGAGATGAAAGAAGGCTATGCAAGAGAAGCAAAAGAAAAACATAAAAGCAAGAAAGGGAAAATGCTTTCTGGAACACCTGCTCATGGCAGCACAGGCTGGATTAGCATACGAAAAAATAAACTGCAGCAAGATGATGCATGATTTCAATCAATTATCCCAGAACTCCTTCATCTCTACTCAAAAAAGTTTGCTTTGGAGGGTATTTTCCAACCAAACCATTTTATTGTGATACATAAAAATAAAAAAAAAATTTAAATCCTATTTATTGCCTCACCATTCTGAATCTACAGCATCTCCAAGAAGGCAAGCTGAGGAAAAGACTGCCTTCAGCTTTGAGAAAAAGTTTCCCTTCTGGAAGTGTCTCTCGGTGGCTGGGATCATTCAGTGCTTCCCTCCCAGCCTGCACTGCTCCCAACCAAGGCAGGGAGAAGCAAGCCTGCCTTGTGAGCAGGGACTTCAAAATAGCCCGTTCATCATCAAGGCTGTAAAACTGGCTGATGCCAACAGACTGCCACCCTTCATTTTAAACTGCAAAATTAATTTTAGGGGCTGAGGTCATCTTTTCTGTATTGGGAAATCTTACATTTCTCAGCTTTATGCTCTAGTGGCCAAGTTCTTTCTCCCAGGATGGGACACCACAGCTGTGGGGTCCCTCCTTACTCAGCCTTCACTTTTTTTTTTTTGCTGCTGGTTGCAGTTGCACATCTTGGACTCTTCAGGATTCACAAACCAACATCTGCAGGAGGCACAGGCCCTCTGCAGAGGTTAATTAGTTCACTGAAGTTGCTAGGAAACAGCACCATGCCTGCATAATAATGTTTAGCCACAGAAGAGTTTATTCCAGTGAAGTCGTGCTCTCTCCGGAATGACTACAAGGGTGCTCCCACTAACGCTGAGCCTGCGAGCCATTGCTCACATGTGTGAGAAAGCTGAGCAGGCCAGCACCTACAGCTGGCTAATCTTAGGGAAGTAAACACATTTCCTACTCTGCCAGAGAGCCCAACACCTTGGCTTTGAGCACAAGCAGCCCCCTTCTCTCCCCAAAGCCCTGAGGTGCAGTGATCAGCACCCAGCCCGCTGCTTGCTGCGGCACCCAGCTGTGGTTGCCCAACACGGGCAGTTCTGCATTTTGGAGACCAAACCTGTGTGTGTGAGCATGTGTGACCAGAGTGAAGGGAAGGTGAGCACAAACAAGGTGAATAGCTGCAATTTCCAGTTCTACCCTTCAGTTCAGCTCCTCCAGCCAGGAAGCCTTATCTGAGCAGTCCCTAGCAGGGTGCAGGGACACACACAGGATGTGTACCCCTCATGAGTGCACAGCACAGGCATCACAGCAAGCCCGGTGCTGGCAGACAAGTGGCCTGAAGCAGGTTATGTGATACTGGAGAAGAGCAGGAAGCACCGAGCAATCCCGTACATGCAGGCTCTCCCTGAGCAGCATTCCCACCCTTTGGCACCACAAGGCTGGGCTCTCTCCTCAGTCCCTGGCACCGAGGCTGTGCAGATGGCTTTCCTTCACAACTCGGTGCATGAACCGGCTCCCTGTGTGACTGACAGCGTGGCAGCACCGAGGAGACCCGAGTGAGACAGGCTATTTTTGTTCCAGACACCGCACTCCACACCCCAAGAGGCAGCTGCTGCTGTCAAGTGCTCACATTTAAAGTTCCTCAGCCCGGCCCAGAGCAGTGAGGCGGCCTGGACTGCCCAGGTCACACCGCTAATCCAAGCCCCCGTTACTCAGTCTGGGAGCAGTTTGTGAGCAAAACAGCTCATGCTGGGATCTGCTGCAGTTCTGCCCCAGCCTCCCAGTCCCACAAACACAGGTTTTAGAGTCTTACTTGGTCTTTGTTGACAAAACCCCAAATTCCAGCCGCAACTTCACAGGCAAACAGGATCACCAGGCAAGTGAAGAACTGCAAAGACAAATCAAGAGAGGGATCTTTAACATATCTGCAGCAGTTAGGTGGGGAGAGGTGTGGAGCAGCACTTCCATGGACAAATCAGAGCAAGGTGTCATCTGACTTCAAACCATTTTCTCTCTCATAGATGCACTGAGCCCAAACACATTTTCCTGTAACTCATCACATGCCACCCCACGTCCAGATTCTTGAGCGGGGATTACCAAAACCTTTCCCACAAAGGGTCTGGCAGGGATGAAGATGTCCTGTGTACCACAAGACACACTGCTCTGCTTCATGCACCTGCAGCACCATCCAGACAAGGTTTCTGCTCTGCCACAAATGCTCCAAGCACTGGAATTGCCAGTGCAGGGTTAAAAGCACGTTTCAGCTGCTGAGGAGCTGGGGATGTCAGGGTGTGATTTATGGCCAGCTCTCTGGCATCCACAGCCCTGCAAGGATACTGCAGTTTTTTGCATAAATACTAACACTGACGTTTTCCCACAGTCCCACCCTGTTTGTGCAATTCCAGCAGTGTCCCTGCCATCCTCCCTTTTTGTCTGCAGGAACACATTGTGATGGTTGGTCTGTTGGACTGGGAGTGGGAAGCTGTAAACTCATACATCAGGGTCACATGAGAAGGCACAGAGAGGAATGCTGCATATGCAGCCAACATCACCTCTGTGACAACACCACTCAGTGGCTTATTCCTGGGAAAAGCCCCAGTGTGGGAGAAGTTGCCATGGAAGTCAAGAAGCCAAAGAGGTGAATGCAGTCAAGGAAATACAAAATTACAGTATAGGGTGGGAAAACATCCCCTGGCTCCCGAGCAGTCTCTGTTCAAAACACATTCAGGACATTCTCTCCAACAACAGATGAAACAGGAGTTTCCAGAATGATGCCATGACCTGGCTCTCACATGCAAAAGCAAAGGGTTACCAGCAAAATGGAAACAAGACTATTAACCTGACAGCAGGAAAGGACTTCCAACATCCTTGTCTGGTTCCTGAACAATCAACTCCTATGTGAACATCAATCTATTCCTAATTTTGTAGGAACATCTTTGAAGGACTAGGTCCCACATACCCCCCAAGGACTCGTATCACCCTAAACTGTGGGTAAAATGCCACTCTAAGTCTGGTTATGCACTAGGTCTCACCCTTGCAGCCATTACCCTTCAGTGAAGGATGGTCTGTTTATCCCAGATGTGGAGGTACAACTTCCTGCAGATTCAGTTCTTCTGTAAGCTGGCTGCAGAACACCAGGAGATGCAGCTTGATGCTATGGGAACATAGTGGTGTTCCTGGCCAGGCAGCTGGCTGTGTCCCAGCCCCTTTCCAGGGAGCAGAGCCTGCTCCATGCCAAGTGGCTCCCTCCTGTCTTCCTTAGGTTTTGCTGCTCAGTTTCCATGCCACCTTTGGCACAGGATTTTAATAGCATGGAGCTTCATGGTACTTTTCCCTTTTGCAGTAAGCCCAGAGTCACTCCCTCAGCTAGGTGGAGGAAAAGGGAGCACGGCTGCTTCCCTAAAAAACCCCAAGGACGCTGCCTGGAAGTGTCCTTGGAACACAGTGGGAGCCTTGGCCAGCAGAAAGTGTCCTCATGGAGCATCTCCAGACTCTTCTTGGCAAGCCAAGGTGTGAGCAAACGTGGGCACTGCACAACAGCTAGAGCTGCTAATTTCAGCCAGAGCAGCCGGTTTCCCTGTCGGACCTCGGGCACGTTGTACCATCTGCCCTTCTAATCCTCTAACTTCAGGAGGGACTCAGGGCTAGTTCAGGGTCTGCAATCACTTGCATTAACAAAACAAAATAAAAGTCCAAAGCTGCCAAACTCTGCTCCAACAACCCCTGTCACATTTGTGTGCAGGCTCTTTGTATTCCCAGCACTGGGACAATACCTGCAAACTCCTACTGGAGCTCCCATCCACTACTTTCAGAAGTGCTTTATGAACACAGAGGAAAAGCATCCCCTTATTATTGGGAATCAGCAGCAAGCAGAGGTGAAGTCATCTGCAAGAGTGAGGGAAAGCAGCTCCATTTCCCTCTGTCCCAGCTGAGCCCACACCCATGAGTTGCTACACCGCCACCAAGAATCCTCCAGCCCAGTGAGGCCCAGTGCTGGAAAGTCATTCGAATTTTAAAAAAAACCAAAAAACTATGTTTTACTCTTCCAGTTTCATTTTTTATGCATCAAGTTTAAACTGAACCACATGTGAGAACTTGCTTTAAATCAATGGGTCTCCCTTGCTCCCAAGGTAAAGGCTTTTGGTGTGGCTACAGTTTATCCAATTAAGCTCATCCTGTGCCAGGAATCCCGAGCTGCTGCCTCACATCAAGGACGCCTGTAGCACTTCAGTAATGGATTTTCCAGGATGTACCTAGATGTTCTCACTAAGAAATTATGGAAAGTCTTAGCTGTTTCCTTGTCCAAACAGATAAAAATAGTAGATGATTCCTTAAAAGAACTAGAACTGCTACAGGCAGCCTTGAAACAGAGTGAGAGGGGATGCAGGTAAAACAGCCAGACCATGGAGGGATAAAAGCAAGGTGGGGGTTCACAGGAAAGAGTCCCTAAGAATGCTGCTGATCTCACCCCTGCAGCCAGGCACAGGCAGGACGTTGCAGCACGCCTGCCAGCTCAGCCAGAGCTCCACAGGCTGGGCAGAGATGCCCCAGCCACGCAGCGCTGCCTCGCTCCTTGCAAAGGTCACTTAGCTCCCACCCTTGTGCTCACACATCCTCCCAGCCCCACTTGTTGGGAAACACCCCAGCAAGGGAAGCACAGCCACGTGCCATCCAGCAGGGAAATCAGGCTGCCAAGTGACTTCCAAAGCTCTGTGTCCCTTACCGTTCCCAGAAGACACTGAGACTCCTGAATAGCGCCGTAGCATCCCAGGAATCCCACGAACATCATGACAGCTCCAACCGCGATCAGGATGTAGATTCCTGCAAGGCAAAGGGAGAAGCAGAGGTGTTACTGCACAGTTTTGTCCAGCAGCACCCTCATGCCTGGCTGGACATTCTGGCTCCTGGGGTGGATCATTAGGGGTGTGCAGAAGGAAGGCTGAGGAGGTGTGAGTAGAGGAGGCAGCAGACACAGTAGAACACATAGTACATGAGTTGGGTCTCAAAGCGTTGGAAGCTGCCAACAGTGGAGCTTTAATAACTCCATCACCTCCAAAATGAGAGAAAACGCTGAGAGGAGCACTAGGCAGAGGATGTAGGAGGCTCTACAGCATCCTCAGAGCTGTAGCATGGAGTTACCCTGGCATGCTGTTTTAAATATTTAAGCAGAGATGAAAATGATTAGTTAGCATATCTTGTAAAATAAACAGTAAGGCACATGGTTTATTTATATTAAACATCATACAAATATTTATCTGGCTAACATTTTAAAGGCAGATGAATCACAAAAACAAGGGGAAAGTACTGCTTAAGCATCTCACTTAAAATCTGGTGAGTTTTTTTGTTATAGGTTCTTCCACAGAGAATACAACATTTTTTACTTTAATTTACTGAATTTGCACAGGCAATTTGCACCGTAACTAGTTCAAAGCTTGAAATGAGGCATCGGGAGTGGTCCAGAAGACAGAGGAATAAAAGTTTATTCATTCAGGAGACAAGAGCTTAGCTCAAGGCTCAAGTCTGCTGCCATGAGTAATCCATGGTCTCACCAACCACGAGACTGGTGAAGCCATAGTGATTACTCAGTCAACCACTAGCAGCTCAGTTAAATTTGACACAGCTTTCTGCTGGTGTATCCCTTTTATTTAGTGCATTTTTGGTTAACTAATATTCTCAAGTATTGTGGTTCTACTACTCTTTAAGGTAATCTTATTTCCCATTCAAAAGCAATTTGATACATGCAAAAAATTACAAATTGGGCAAGACTGCAGTCACTATTTCTAATGGAAAAATAACCATGATGAGGATAAAAGAACATGGGGCATCTCAGAGGTAACAGCAACACAGTGGATCTTACTAGGGGGTGGGAGACACATCCTTTCAATGAAATGTTTTCTTCTGCTATGAGTGAAAATCTTTTCTAGTTATTAACCAGACTGTCAACTCTCCTTTAGGAACAGCCCTAACATATAAACAGAGCTGAAGATTAAAACTGTACATGCTTGTGATGTTTAAGGTTTTTCTTATCTCTGTAGCTTTTAAACAATTCCAAAATAATTCAAGTGCAAAGTCTAAAGAGTCAAGTCAAGTAAGCCCTTCTCTAAAACACCAGATAACACAATAACAGTCTCCAGTTGTTTAACCAGAAGTTGTTAAGTAGATTTTGCCTTACAGATTCTTCAAACTTGGGAAAGGCTGGGCTTTGGCTCCCACTCCTTCCCTCTGTGAAACAGAACTCACGAGCATGCCAAAAGCACGAGCGCCGACGCAAGGGCTGACTTGGCGAGCGGCGGCCACGGAAACGCCGGAGCCGCTGGGACGCTCCGGTGTTTCTCAGCAGCACCGCGCTCACTCTATTTTTAGGCCCTGCAGGAGGGAGGAAGCCAGCTGCAGGGGAAGTGCCACAACGGAGCACGCTGACCCCGCAGGAAGCCCCTCTTCACAAAACCTGACGGGGGCTGCGGCCGGAGACACCGACATCCTCGCGGTAACACTGCCAGCAACGGGGCCGGAGGCGCGAGCTGCACCTCCGGGTGTGCTCTGAAGGGGCTTCAGCAGCATCCAGGAGCTATGAAAACCCAGCCATGAAAACTTCAACCCCAAGTTGGGATAAGACATCTCCTTAGGTGAAGGTGTGCAAAGAAAGGGAAAACAAGCAAAAGGAACCTCCTGGGAGAGTTTATTGGAAAGCACAGGCCAGCAGATGAAGTTCTGTAGGCCTGCCTGAAGTAGAAGGAGGTGGTTTTGTCCCCGAGACTGGAGATAAGATGAGGTGGAGCAGCTGGGCAGAGAGGCAGCATGGCAAACAGTGGGCTGGGCTGTGTGCAGGACAGAGGGGCCCCAAAGGGCTTGGAGGTGGTGGGAAGGCATTAATAAACCCTGTGCAATGAAGGCTGTCTGCTGGACACCTGCCAAGCCCCAGAGAGACTGATGGAGCCTGTCAGACGCTGCTGTCTCACGGAGAACAACATACCAGTAGTGGTGTCCCAAAAAACGGTCTGCTCACTGTCACCAGAAGCTGCTCATGCCCAAGAACCAGCCCTTGCCACTCCAGCTTGTACCAGTGAAGCTGCTGGCTTGGGTTTTCAACCCAAACCACGGCAGATTTTTCTGTTTTAAGTGCTGGGTAGTGCAAATGACAAATCTTCATCATAAGTCAGAAAATCAACTTTCCTCATCCCTGACTGCAGCAGTTTCTGACTACTCTCATTAGAACAGTAGAGAGAAGATAAAGCTGTGCTAGGGGCAAGTCATTTCCACATCTGACAAGCCACTATTCATGCTAACCACCCCAGTATATGGGTAACAAGCAGATGCAGCACATTTGAAGACCAAGGAGCATGATGCTGGGACCCCAACAACCAGGTCACCACAGACAGAGGGTTTTCTTCTAATTTTTTTTTCCAAAATAAACACTGAAGGCACCTTCTGGGATGAACAAATACTGCCAGGAGATCACAGTCAGAGAGCAGCCCAGGTTGAAGTGACCTCAAATGATCACCTGGTCCAACCTCCTGGGAACCTTAGGAGAGACTATGCAGAACACTGCCCAATTTTATCTTGAAAATCTCCAGTGAAAGGGATTGTATTGTGTCCCTGGGGAGGTTTTTCCAGTGAAGGATTGCTCTCACTGTAAAAGATATTTTTCTGATACTGAGATCATCAGGAAAACACAGGACCCACTGGTGGCTAGGAAGGTTTTGCTCTGAAAACTAGGAAGTTAAAGCTCAGTGAGACCCTCAACTGATGGAGGAGACTAAGAGGAAACACAGGCATTTGCTGTTTCAGAGATGTTTTCCAGTGACCTCTGTACTTGCTTCTTGCTGGGATTTCTGGCAGCTTCAAAAAAAACAAAACCAATCCTGACCTGCTGAACTCCCACCCCAGGCAGGCTGTGCAGACCTTGGGCTGTCAAGTGAGGTCCTGGCTTCCCGCTTTTCTCCCTGCTCTCACTTCACCAGCTCCTCATCAGAGCCAGCACTGCTATCAAGTGAGGAAACAGCAAGAAGGAAAGGAGGGGAGGGAAGAAGATGTGCACCACGTGCAGCTTCCTGACCGGAGCCAGCGGATGCGAGCGGCGCGGTGGGAGCAGCAGGAATGCACAGCCAGGCGGGGGAGAGGGCAGCAACGACTGCCCTGAGCTCAGCAAACCACAAAAAAAACCCCTGGAAGGTTTCTGGAATAAAAGCCAGCTTCATTCCCAGGCACAAACAAGAGGCTGTTATGGAGTTGCCTTTTGTTACTGAGGGCCAGAGCACGACAGCCTCTCCCAGGAGGCAGCAGAGCAGGACTCTGCGCCGGAGTTTATTTAAAAACAAGCACAAAATATTTACTGCAAAAATAGCATGTGCAGTGAGGAATGCCAGCGGTGTTTCTCCACAGAAATGCCATGCTGAAGGCTGAGAAAGCAAAGGAAGGCAATCCAAGCGCCCAACCACATGTTTTGAATGGTGTTTGTTTTCCCACACCCATCCTTCCCCTCAAGGAACGGGGCTGGTGGGGGGGTCCCCGCTCTCAGACTGGGTGCCAGGCAGCTGGGGGACTGTTTCACAGCAAGCACGGCACAGACTGGAACGACCCAGCCCTTTTCCCAGAAAGCAGCCTGACACATCTTAGCTTTCATTCCTGGCACACAGGGACGATGACGCCCTGTGTGGTTTTGGGCTCTGTGTCTGTGAGCAAGGCACCTGTCATCCCCATCCTGAAGAGCACATATCCTCCTCAAAGTCAGGAGACTGCTCACAAGCCTCCCCCTCGTCTGTGTAAGCATCAGAGACTGGTTAACCCCTAAAATCCTCTCCTGGGTGAGGAACTCTTGACTGAAATGGTATTTGCTCCTTCAGGGCTGCACCCAAACTGGCACAATTTGGCACAGCAAGGCTCCATCTGCCTCTCACATGCCACTTCCCAGCTCAGTTTTACTGCAGCTTTCTCTGGGGTTTTACAACAAGCAGCGCTGTTTGCTGTAAGCAAAAAGGAAAATGAGAGAGGTATAAGCTGCAATCTGCAGTGCCTACAGCCATGCTGCCCCCTCACACAGCAGCAGTACTTAAGAGAACAGCTGGAGCTGCAGCAACAGGTACAGTGAGCAAATCATGTACAGGTGTTCATGGCACCTCCACATCCTTCAGCAGCACTACACTCTGATTTCTAACCCTATGGCCTGGTTCTCTGAGAAGGCAGCAGCAAGAAAGATTGCTACAACTGCCACACATAGCCAGCCACACACCAAAGCAAGCTGTGAGCCAGCACCTGTATCTGGGAGTTGGAGAAGTCAGGGGAGTGGTGTCAATACTGCCTGGAGTCCTCTATTTCCTTTTGAGATGGCGCCTTCAAGCAGAAAACTTTAGGAGAGACACCAACCACTCTCAGCTTCACCTCCTCACCAGAATTCAAAGCAGGAGCACAGGAACCATGATATAATCTCCTCCCACAAGAGCATCAAGGTTGGGACATGATGATCAGAAAAAAGCAGCAGCAGTGGACCAAACACCATCACTCTTTCCCCAGTACAACCAGGGCATGTGCTGCTTTGGGCTGCAGGGATCTTGTAAAGCTTTAGGAAAGCCCCCAGACATCACAGACAGGAAACTGATAGTAACTGAGCACTTCTCTTGGTGTGATGCTAGATGGGAAAGAGGGAAAAAAAGCAGCCAGGAGGCCAGCTTAGCTCCCAGCTCAAGCAGATGATGGAGGGCCCTTCACCTGCAAGCCAGGTAGGAAGCGGGATGCTCAGTTCTGGGAGCAGGGAAGGGAGCAAAAAAGGCAGTACTCAGTGTCAGTACTTGCTGTGGCATTAAAGCAGCATAGCTGGTGCCTGCAGGGTTGTAGAAGTCATGTCCTGTCCCTGCTGAGAAGTAAAGAAAACAGGAAGAAATAAACAGTCTTAAAAAAAGGACACGATGAAAAAACAAATAAAAGAAGGAATGAGCACCGGAGTGTCCCTCTAAAACAAGCAGGGAGCAGGCCAGCCCTGGCCAGCTCTCCTCCCTGCCCCACCATGGCTATCTGAGATGCTGGGCAGCTCCAGGCCTGGGCATTCCTGAACAGCACCCTACTTCCCCCCTCACTTCAATCCTCTCCCAGCATCCTTAACTCATTAGGCTAAATGGAAGCCAGCCACTGCCTCCAGGTCACCATGGCAGTATTTCCAAAAGACAAAAAAGAAATCATATAAGAAATCCCCCTCCAGCATGACACCACGCTTCCTGGGAAGGCCAGGCAGCTCTCCAAGCTGTGCCTGCCCTCCCCATGGGACGGGCTTTAAAAAGGGGCTGAGAACACACAAAAGAGAGAAGTTTACTCTCCCAGCAGGCTCCGGGAGACTCTGCACATCCAAGAGTTTTGCAAGCCTGTGAGGAAAGGAGGGAGGCTTCAGTGCCACCCTGCTGCTGCTCCTGGCCTGGAGATGCTGAACTTCACTGGGTTCATCACCACTGCTGCTGCAGGGAAGGGTGGAACCATCAGACAATAGCAGGGAGACTCCCTCCTACCCCACACCACCCATTGTGGAAGAACACCCTTCCCAGCAGCCAAAGAAATGACCATGATGTTCTTCCTGGCAGCTTGGGAGCAAGACACAGGCAGAGACTGGAAAGTCCCTCCAGGGCAGGGTTGGGGCAGGAAAAAGATGGCTGTGTGAGCCAGCCAGCAAAGCAGGGTCTCCCAGACATTTCTGTCCAGTTGCCTGGTGGAATTGGCCCAACAGAGCTGGCAGTGCTTTCTTCAAAGTGGGGTGAGAGAGGAGGGGCTGGAAAAAGAGAGGGTTTGCTGGAAGAGGACAAGTGGGAAGCCCCCTCCATTCCTCTCCACCCCCTTTCCCAAGGAAAACATTGCTGCTCTGTAGCTGCTAATGACTTCCAGATTGAGCAACAGGGTCACAAAGCATGGGGAGCTCTCACGGGGAGAAGAAAGCCCGGACATGCTGCCCTCATCTGCAAGAACAAGGCAAGAAGAAGCCATGAGCACCCCTCTGTCAGAAAAACAAAGGACTGGTGGGGAAAGCCCCAAAGAATGTCCTCCTGTGCACACACTTGTACCCAAATCCACTCCATACATGCCACAGTCAGACTTCTCCTTTGCCTAGCCAAGAAACACTGGAAGGAGACTCGAGTTTTGTAAATTCAGCACACCTGCAAGAGCTGGGAGGAAGTCTATGGCACACCTCCAGGACTGGGATGGACAGTGGTGGCACAGCACAGGAGAGCCCGGCTGGAATATGCTGGCCCATCCTCTGCTGCCCCAGCCTACAGCACTTCTGGGCATTTCTATGTGCCCTGGGATCTCATCCACGAAAAAAGCACAAATCCCACTGGAGGATCCCTTGTAGGTTTTGCATGCTTCAAACACGCTGCAGGTTTTCTAAGGAAAACTGTCCAAGCTACAGATTTAAACAGCTCTGAAGAGCAAGGAGCCACCTCTGGCACAGGTCCAGGGCAGCAAAGCCAATGGGAGAGGACAAAGGAAAAAAATAACTTCATTAGTTGTAGTTGGATAGATCTGAACCCAAAATAACCTGATGGTACTGATGTATTTTTAAAGACATAACCAGTTTAGTCTGCAGAGTAAATGAAGCACAGGCGTTGGCCATGACCAAGGTCGAATGAATTACAATTAAATGAAATTAAATGGAAATGCAATGAAATAACATGTTGCTTTCTTAACAGAAATTGAATTCTGTGATAAGAATACAAAAAACCCCCATACTGTCAGATACATGATGTTAGCCAGAAAGGAAAGTACTACAAAAGTGTTTTGCCTTAAAACTACTATTTTAAAAATAATTCCAGTATTATTGAAGGAGTTGATCTAACAGTGATTAGAAGAAAATCCAGAACAAGTAAAACTCAGCTTTTGGGTTTTTTTTTTCCTTTAAGGGACTAAATAATTAAATTGTCCTTAATTGTAAGTAAGTTTATTTCCACGACAGAAAAATGCATGTACTTCTATTTTTAAAATTCCACATATATTATTTTTTAAATAATCCATTTTGCTCGGTGTGGTTCAAGGCCAAATGCAAACCTTGGTTTCCACTGCCAACCATGCAAGCCTGACCACCGCTCATGTGTCTGGTGGAAAATTTCTGACACGGGGCCTTGACAAAGTAGAATACAAATGGGTGAGAAGAAACCAGTCCTGAACCAGCTCTGTGCATCCACAAGGATCCCTGCAGCACCTCATGCCAAGAGTGAAGGTGGTTTTTGACTGGTGTTTATTACAGAACCTACAGACCAGGAGCCTCAGGCTCTTCTCTAGCCCTTTCACAACAAGTCTAGCAAAAGATGTGCTGCTGAGTCTGACCCCACGATGTGTGGAAGTTGGCACCATCTCTAGAAGATGCCTAACATTTCCAGAGGGATGGGGATAAGGTTGGGAGTGGGAACAGAAACCAAGACCTTCTCATTGCTCCTGGTGGGTCCACAGCCATTGTAGCACTGCTGACCTCTAGAGCCTTCACAACACACTGGAGCTCCGCTGAACCCCCTCTGCAGTGAAAACCTCCCAGAAAAAAGCCACTGCTTTTCATCCAAGGCAGTCCTGAAAAGGCTAACTAAGTTATGGACAGAAGGGATAGATCCTCCACAAACACTCAGCCAACACAAGTCTGTCTGGTGATAGGCTGGGATGCTCTGCACTGCTGGTCACATCTGGGACCCGTGGCAAGAGTGGCCAAGGCATCCTCATGTGCTGTAAGGACAATGGGCAAACCTGGGGAAAGCTCAGAGAGAGGTCCCCATCCCTACCCGAAGCATTTCCACTTAGCACTCTCTCCTCTCTGCAAGAATCAGATTTCCCTGAGCCCAGCAAAACCTCATGACAGGACTTCCAAAATCCTGGAGACACCCATGAAAGCTTGTGAGTTCAGCTCACATATGTTCTCATTTGGAAGAAAGACTTCAAAGCCTCCCTGTGCTTTCTGGGCCATTTATTCTAGACCAGTCTACGTGAAAAGCAGCTTGAACTTGTTTCCAGGGCAGAAATCATTATCCTGGGCTGTGTTTGTTCCCAGGAGGATGGTGAAGACAGTGTGAATCACCTCTTAAGGAAGCCTGTGTTCCTGTTAGCCGATGTCCCTTCCACGCCTCAGCAGCACTCACAGGCACAGTCACCACCTCGGTCCCAAGCCATTGCTGCCCTCAGCTGTCCCCCACCTGCCTCCCTCAGGCTTTGCTGCCTGACTGGCTTGGGAGCTGGATAAACATTACCTAGGGAACTCCCCCCACCAAAAAAACTCTCTTGCCTTTCTCTTGGGACAGTGACACCCACCAGAATGACAGAGAGAGGCAGCAGTGGAGCAACCTTGGTGGCCAAGTTTGCCCCACCGCTCTATGCCTGTCCAAAACCTCACACTCCTCCCCTGTGCCACCATGCTCCAGGGAAGAGACACTGCCCAGCCGAGGATTTACTAATAAAACCCACAAAACCTAGACAGAGGCAAAGCAAACTCCTTCCTCACCCCAAAAGCCATGTGGAAAACCGCACCTCAGCTCAGGACGCTTTTGCTCTCTTCATCGTGGCTGGCAGCGCTCCCAGGGCAGAGCTAATTAGAGCCACAGGTTGTGCTGCCCTGTCACTTGCTGTGAGCAGCTGGAGGCAGATTTCCTATTTAGGATCTGGCAGGAGAGAGTGAAGCCGAGACCATCGAGCTGCTGCACTCCGTTCCTGGCCGGGCAGCCTGAGGAAGGCACAGGAAGGGCAGCAGCAGGGACCAGCACCCAGTGATGCTCCCAGCACACAGGCACCCCAGGGAAGGGGGAAGTGTGAAATCTGGGGTGTGGATTTAAGGCAAACAAGAGCTGAGGTTTTTGTTCTTGCCCTCCTCAAAGCATTTCATCCACAACAGCTGTCTCCAGGCATCACATAACCAAATCTTCGAACAATGGGGAACCTGGCCTTTTCCTCCCAGTAATAAGTCCAGGGTCACTTGCCTCTTCAAGATCCCCAGATACTCTTAAAAGCAGTGACACCACAGAACTAATTTATTGTGGAGAGACCAGAACTGTTCCAATTTGTACTGGTATCTGCAGAGAGAGACCAGCTCAGTCTTCTATGGGCTCTCATAACACCCTGAATCACAGTTTTGTTATTTGTTTGGGTTTTTTTCAATGGTACATTATGTGTAGGACCAGTAAATATCTGAGAAGTGGTTAGCCAGTTGCTAGCAACTTATCAATGCTTCTAGCTATTCTGAAGGATGCTTTCGGTCTTGTGACCAACATCTTCCCAGCCTCCATACAGACAAAACATTCCAGACAGTGTTATCCAAGAGCAAGAAGGATTTTGGTTTCTGAAATTCCAATAAAGCAAATAAATGCCTATCAGACCATAAGCCAAGCTCGGATGAAGAACAAGTATTTTCCTTTATAGTTATGAAAGCATGGAACTAAGGTGCTCCAGCTAGCCCCATCCCTGGTACTGCTTGGTCTTTACAGTGCTGAAGCAGTTAAAGCATTTGCTGGAGCTTTGGATCCAGAGCCAAAATGGAAGTGCCAAAAGCCAAGACTGCAACAAGTGGTTAGGGGATCAGATGGTTTGCACGCCGTGCTGAGGAAAAGCCCATGAACAAGGGCCCATTTAACAACCCCCAAAGCCAGCCCACAAGACCACTTGTGCATGCAGTGTCCAAGTGCTGGGGAGGAGGGATAGCCTTGTGGGAAAGCCCAGCCCGCAGGAGCCCCTTCCCTGGGGCTGGGAAGGCGAGCAGGGAACAGCTGCCCGTGCCCTGGGGGCTGCAGGGGTGGCTGCTCTCATGGTCCACCCTGGGAGCTGAGGGCAAGGACTGCTCCTCTCCTCCTGCTGCAGCCTCAAGTATCATGCCTGGTACTCTGTAGCTTTGCTGTTCCCTGCAGCTTCTTTCTGCCACTTCCCTGCTGCCCTCAAATCCATTATTTTTCCTCTCCCATAACAAACAGACACCCTGGAAAAATAGCCTTTAACAAACAGCTCCAGCTTTGGGGTAAGGGGAGAGGACACAGAAAGAAACCAGGAGACACCAAATCCCTGCTTTCCTACTTCCCCTCCTTGCTCAGTACACATCCTATGATGGAAGCTTTCCTCCTTCCACAGTGTTTATTGCTTTCCCCCTGTCCTGCAGCGCTGCAGCAAAGCCTGGCTGGCCTTTAAAACCCTCCTGACAAATCCCGGGACCAGCGCCCTGTGCCAGACACCAAGAAGTGGTTTGCAAAGGAAAAAAAAAAAAAAAACAACAAAAAAAACCCCAACAGAGCTCTGGAGGCCAAGCCCAAAGAGGTTCCCGTTCCCAAAAGCAGGAACATTGTGTGCATGTGTATATTGCATGCCAGAGAAGGAAAAGGAGGGAGTATCAGTTGTAAGAGACAGGAAAAATGGGGGGGGAGAGGTGGGGAAGCAAAAAGAAGTCCCAGCCTTCAGACTCCAGAGGTCTGGTTGGGAAAGGCAGCAACTGAAAGAAATGCTCTGCTGTTATTACTGCATGGAAATTACAGCTGCCAGAAGGAATCCAGGCCAATCTGTTGCTGAATATAACTTTAAAAAGACAGCCAGCCTCAAATCATGGGCTGCTCACGAGTGTTGGAAAGTCAGTGTGGTGGTGGGACCCACAGCCCTTCCCCAGTGCCTTCTAAACAGCAAAGGCTGAGGACAAAGACAAAATAAGGGTGGAAGAGTAAAAGATGCCCAACAGGCAGGAGGGAAGGACTCTGCCCCATGCTCCAGGTCCCCCAGGTTTGGGGAGAAAGTGTTAACTAGGGAGGTATCAGTTGTTAGCCCCCCAAAAGGAGAGGTTTGGACTGGTTCCTGGAAAGGAGAGAGTCTGACTTCTTGTGAGCTCCCTTTTCTGTTTTTAAAAATGAGATCTACAAAGGGGAAATGCTGCAAGTAGAGCTCTGGGTGTGAGGCAGGAGAAGAGAGACAGCCAGAGAGAAAAACCCACAGCTGTTTACAGCAGGGGCATCTTCTGTAACCAGGGACAGCCAGGGAGAGGGCTCAGGCATGCTGTTTCACAGGCAAGCAGGGAAATGCAAAGGAAAACCCTTTCCAGAAAGTAATTTTAGCTACAGGTGCGAACAGGACATTGGATCAGACGCTGTTCCCAGCCCTGTCAGCTTGTGCTCCAAGCCAGCTCCTGACTGGCAGCCAGCCCCTCCTGCAAGCTTCTCCCCCTCATCTGTGAGGGATCATTGGAGAACACGGGAAAAACAGGGGGTTTCAGCTTCCAGCATGCTGCCAAATGACCAAAAATCATGCTAAGCTTTGCTGTAGTGCACAGAGGCTCCACCTGCCCCTCCTGGAGAACATGAGTCACACCGAGCTTTGAGCTGTGCCTGCTACTGCCAGGCACTCTGCCGGCTGCTCCTGCGGCCTTTGGATAGGAAACAAGACACGCTTCCAACAAGTCCCCCCTCTTCCCAAACGTGCTCTGGAGAAAACCCACTACACCACAACATGTCTTTTTGCATTTTTAGCCGATGTGGATTTGGACTCTGCACCTGGGCCACAGCCAACATTTATCAAAGGCTTTGGCTGGCACAGCAGGGGATATTTTGGAGAGTACAAGGGCAGCGGGAGGTACTTTTATCGTGAGCTCCTTGCTGCTCACCTGGAGCTTTCTGCCCTGCTTTTGGGTACGCTGCAGCCCACCCTGGGGCACACACCCAAGCAGCAACAGCAGCACCCCCAGAGCTACTCACCCACGTAGAAGGTGTTGGGGGCCTGCTTCTCCCCCAGCTGCAGGTACAGGATATTCGTTGTCTGCGAGTCATGGCGGAGCCACAGGGCCACTCCCAGGATGATGCCTCCTGCCAGCTGGGGAGAAAACAGAGGGAAAATGGTCATCCACTGCTCCAGCCACATTGGGGCCAGACTGGCAGTTTTCAGCCAGGAGCAGAAGATTTGCTTTTACTCTTCAAATATACAAGAACATCCTTTCTAACCATCACCCCAGCGAAATGCTTTGTGCCCCACAGATCATGAGCCATATGATCTTCCCTGCTTTGTGAGAAGGCCCCTCATTCTGGGGACCTGCAAAGCCCTTTCCAGTTCTTGCAGGAGATTCCTTTCCCAAGAGGTAAAAAATTATTATTATGCTTTATTATTATTTTCAGTGGAAGGCTCCACCTTACCCAAGCAGGAGGAGATGTGCCACTAAGGTTTTTAGGAGAGCTTTTCAACAGAAGTCATGATCAGCCCCAGCTACCAGTGGGCTGTTATCACCCCATTTCATTTCTCTGTGAGGTACAGACAGAAAGTGGGGGAACTGCCTGTTTTTCCCCTCTGCCCATGCTGTCAAACAGCAGAAGAGCAGCGTGCCCACACTGACACGCAGAACTGACCAGGGCAAGGACAAAAACACCCTCCAGATGTGGGAGGAGACGTTCTGAGCATGGGACATCAACTCAGCCACTGGGATATTTATGTACAAACAATGGGAAGTTTTATGACTGATTTCCTCACTGTTTTCTCTTTCAGGGAGGGGCTGGGAATGGCCGTGGAAAATGGGAGTAGATATGGGGCATTACAGCAGGGAAGGTGTCACTGAGAGGAACTCAAGGTAGAGCTTTCCCTGCAGGACTCGCTGTGTCCTCTGTGACATCCCCCTTCCATTTAAAAGTCTAAGATGGGAAAAAATATAAACATCTGGGAAAAAACCCAAACCCTGAAGAATTCCAGCGTCACTGCTGGGAAATGCTGCAATCACCTGTTCAAATGCCAATTTAATTTTGAGTGTCCTAAATCCTTGAAGCCCGTTCATCTTAAAAAAGGGAAGAAATCTACTGAAGAGTATAGAAGTAGAAACATGTTAGTTCTAAAAGAGTCTGAATCAGGTCAGCTACAGGCATGATAGGCACCATGAAAGTCATACTAAAAAAAAAAAAAAGCAAAAAAAAAAGCAGGGCTTTTTCAGTAAAGGTGCAAAGTCTCTAGTTATGCAAGCCACTGGAATGGGGCAACTGAAGGAATGCCACTGAAACTGGGGAAAACCCACACCGTTTCCAAACTCACAGGACAAACTGCTCTCAGGGCTTTTCCACTATCAGAGGGAGAAAATCCCCACCAGCTCCCGGAGAGGAAGGGAAATCTTTGCTTTTCCCCAGTCTGCCACCAAAGTAATCGGCTTTTAACACTTCTCCCACAACAACCGATGCAACTTCCCTGCTGGCACAGTCCCTCATTCCTCCTGCACTGGGGCCAGCCTGAGGTTCTCCAAACACTGGCTATGGAGAAAAGTCACGAAAGCCAGTCTGTGCTCAAGTCCAGCTCCAAATAAGGCAGGTTGTGGCTTTGCACAAAGTTACTCAAATCCAGACTGGAGTGGCTCGTTCGTTGTCTGAGGGCATAACAAAGTTTGGGTTTTTACCCTCAGAGGAAAGAGTATGTCCCCTAATTAATCCATGACACTCAATATAAAGCTCTCTTTGTAGCTGCTAAGAGAGAAGACATCCCCAGGAAGGTTTGGATTTCTGTGCTGGCTGGAAGAGGTAAAGAAAAAAGGCTGCAGCCTTTTTTGTTTTGGTTTTCTCCCTGCAAGGACAGGTTGCTCTGCCCTGACATGCTGCCATCCACACTCAGCAGTGCCACCCCAGCACGCCCTGCCACCCATGGCAAGGTTGGGGTGACACCAGCAGCTCCTTTCCAACCAAATTTGCCTTAAAATGCCTGACACAACTGAAAGCAGGCTGCAAGTGGCCCTCAAGATATTTTTTAATCATTTGGGAACATCAGCTAGAGGGATGGAGCCTCTTCTAACGCATCACACCCACCCCAGCAGTGAGGTCTGTGTAAGACAGCCAGCTGAACCAACTCCAGATGTTCCTGGTTCCATCCTGAATGTGCCCCAGGAACATCACACGTCCCTCCCGCACTGCCTGACTCCGTTTGCATTTTTAACAGAGCATGGAAGACCTCTGAATGGAAGCTTTAATCCAACAGCAGCTGTATTTCTTAAGAGAAAATGACATTCACTTACTAATGAAAACAGCGTTTGGGCTATGATGAGTAACTTTTTCCATGAAAACCATACATCCTCCCACCACCAAGAAGCCCAAAACTGAATTAAGGCTCTTTCTTCCCAAGGCAAAGAAAACAAGAGTAGAAAACAGCGTCAGCTTGCCACAGTAACTCTGCCTTCCGCTGTACCTCGCTTGGGATAATCCCATTTTTAACAGAACAACTTGTTCCAGATAAAAAGCTTGATATTTTCTCCCCCTTCCATCCTCCAACCGCTGTTTGCCAACGTGAGAGCCTGAAGAGCTCCAACCACTGATGGCAGCGTCACGCTCATCTCTGGGCTGCACATCCTCATACACATCACTGACTTTTTCTGCTGTGAATATCTGTAATCTCACACAGGTTATCCCACTGATCTTTGTGTTCCCAGCTTGTCAGACAGCAGTGTTGCAGAGGCTGGGGCCATCACTTGTCATGATATGGTCTGAGTGCCCAGCACAGCTCTCCATTTAAATTTTTGGGGACTGCAATCGTCTAAAAGCCATCAGTGGTGCTCCCCAGGATGGGGCTGGCCCCAGAGCTCACGCCCTGAGCAGCTTCCCAGCACAGCAGAGGTGGTGTTGCAGGCTCCAGTGTTTCCTCTTTACTGCTATTTTCCAGCTTCCAGAGATTTATTGCTTCTTCCACAGACAGCTAGACTTTTCCAGCTGGATCCTGCCTGCCCAAGGCTTGCTTTTTCAGGAATGCTGCTCCTGGTTGACACAGCGGGGGAAACCATCAAGTGCTGCCTAGGGGCAGGAGAAGGCAGGCCCTGTGTCCCCAGGAGGTGATGGGATGGTACCCCATGTGAGGAGGTATCGCCAGAGGAGCACCATGGTTAAAGCAGGTGTGCAGTCCTGGTCTGCTGCCCAATCCATGGCACATGTAGTGAGGCTCCTTCCTGGACTGAGCCTCACCAATGGCCACGCTGTTCACCCTAAAATGTCCAGATCCAAGCCCATTTGTCCAACAAGCCCATTTTTCACAGCTTAGTCACTCCTCTCCACAAGAAATTCTTACGTATTAGGGGTGCAAGGAATGACCCCATTCCCCTTTTAATGTGGTGTACCCCGCTTCTGAACTGCCCCCACCTTAACCTGTTGCTCCCTAAAACTCACATATGCCAGGATGTGCATCACCTCCCCGGTCCCTTCCGCTGCTCCCAGCCTTTTTCCTCCTGCTCTCTTCCCTCCACCCTTGTCTGAAACAGATTTCCTGGAAGGGAGGAGGAGAAGAAAGAAGTTCTGGCCATGGGGCAGCTTGCTGGGCATGCCAGAGCAAAGCAGACAGACATCCTGTGGCTCCAGTCAGCAAAGGAGGGAAGTGGAGGTGCCAGCAGTTTCACCATGCTGTATTTTAGCAGTGCCACTTCCCACATCCATGGCTGGTCCTGCCTCCAGGTCCTGCTTCCCAAGCTATGAGAGCCCAAAGGCTGGGAGAGGCTCTTGCCTTGCTGGAAAAATGCTGCTGGCAGAACTCACGCCACGACGCCTGGGAAATACCACAGTTATTAGCAAGGCGCAGGATGCTGCCAAGAAAGCTTAATGAATTTTAGCTGGTTTATGATTAAGGTAGATGACTGGAGATTTTTACCATGTTCTCATGCCACAGAGGTTTGCAATTTCCCTTACACCGTGGGGAAGCAGAGCCCTTCATGAGGGCAGCACCCAGACCCCATCCCAGGCTCCCAGTGGCTCCTCTCCAACACAACCTGCAAAGCAGCTGAGATGGAGTAACAATGAATGCCCCTCCTTTCAGGTGTGGGGAACCAGGATGCAGAAAAGCAAAGTGGCTTGCCAGGGCTGAAATGTCTTCCCATGCAAAAAGCCCCTCATATGGCCAGGAACAAACTGCTAATTTGGGGTTGAATGCTTTGCTCCCAGGTAATTTGTGGGTCTCTAGGTGAAGCAGCATGAGTAGGGAAAAAGGGACAGAGACTAAGGTGCTAGAGATCACTGCCATGCTGCACGTTGGGGTGGACTGTGGCCCTTGGGAAGGTGCAAGCAGGAGAAGGGACTTCAGTAAGACACAGAGCTGCAGTGTGACAGGCACACAAAGCAAAAGGTTATCTTGGCACAGGCACTCACAGGCAGGAGTGGCAGATAGGACTGTCCCAGCACAGGCGAGGTCTTTCTGCTGCCTTCCACAGCCATGGTGCTCCACAGCCACCAAAGGTCAGGCTGAAAGTCTGCAGGTAAGGCCTGCCCAGGAATTGCAGGAAAGGTATTTGGGAAGAGCACCATGCCCTGCAGGCAGGAGGAGGAGAGCAGCCTGCAGCCCTGCTCTGCTCCCAGCAGCAGCTATTAATAGAGCTGCCTGCCAGAGTGAAATTCTCCGCTGGTGCCTATAGTTACCAGCCCTACAACACTGCAGAGCTTTTCAAAACAAGCTCCAGAAGAACACTCCCAGAGGAGCAGCATGCCAGAGGCCAAATAAAGCTTGATGGATGGGAGGAGAATGGGAATCCAGCACCAAAATCTAGGAATGGGGTTCTATGATTGGGAGCCTGATCCCTGCTGCACACAGAAGTAGCACTTCCCAGGGTTTAACTGTCCTCAGCAGAGAGGAAAACAATTTGAGATATTGCTTTAAAATTAATTTGGCCCCATACATAAGCAATTAACTACACTGGTGATACAACTGCTTTCCCTTCTTAATAGTACAGTGAAAGGCAGTTCCACAGTGCAGGATCAAAGTTTTTCTCACTGTTAATGCTCTTGCAGAAGTATTACGGTGGCTGATAGGGGAATAACGTGAGGAAAACAGAGCAATCCCCATTCCAGCCAGCAGCGTTCCCTCCTTTCAGCTGCAGCCCAGCCCAACTGGGTACCCCCACAGTGCAGGGTGCACCCATCTTTTCTGCATAGAGACTTCAAGAAGAGGTTTTGTAGGTGATGGAAGGACTGAGTTCACTTGACAGAGTGCCCTAAAACATCCCAGAGAGGCATCAGCAACAAAACTTGACTGTAGGTGCTGAGCCTGCTAAGGAAACCTCTCCCTTGCTCTTCAAAGACAGGTATTAAGTAGCTGCAGGGTCAAACACTCAAACATGCTTGTCCCAGGATACCAACCAAAATCTGTGGAAGAAGATGCTGGGCCAGCAGCCTTGCTGCTCACCAGGCTCTCTGCAATTCCCAGGGAGACCAGCAGCCCAACCAGCCAGGGACTACCTACCACCAGTGGCACTGGAGCCGTGGTGGCCCACGCCTGCACCCATGACAAGATGCAAGCTCCTTTGTTAGTCCACAGTTACTTCAAACCTGTGCTTTAGAGCTACAGGAACCACGAGATCTTCCCTTCTTAGTTTAAAGGTGTGAGCAGTGGTACACAGCCACCCTCCTCACCACAATGGGATGGTCATGTGCCTCTCAGCAGAAGTGTTACTGCCACCTCCCCACACTGTCACCTCTCATCACCAACACCAGCTATCTCTGTGCAGGCTTTGCAGACTCCAGGGTACAGTTAACACATCCGCTGGTGTTGCACAAGAAAACATGCAGCTCCTCTACCTCTCCCCTCTTGAGACAGACTCTCACTTCCACCTTCCCTCTGTTCTTGCCCTTCCTTCCCTTTGCACCCAGACTGTACAACACCCCTTCAACCCACAGAAGAGAAGAGTTAGTGCCTGGAAAATGGCATTAGGAGTAAGCTCTTCCTTTTAATTAGACACCTCTCTGCTAGGGCAGCCAGCGGTGCTCTCGACCTGGAAGGCTGCCATGGGCTGTATTAGCTAATAAGCTTGAGAGATCCTTCTCCAAGCAAGTCAATTCCTCCTTGGTTATGTTTAATTATATTTTAAAATAGCTTGCTGGCTTCCTTCAGCCTCCCGAGGGACTCTTTGCAGTGGTGGTCAGTTCAGCCCCACACACAGAGCTCTGCTATCGGGTTTGAAAAATTCAGGAGAGCAAAGTCCAGCCATCCTAGTTCTAGGGCTGGGATGGAGAAGCAGCACCCCAGGACAAAGCTCCACCTGCCAGATGCCCAGCCTGCTCAGGGTGCCCATCACACCAGCCAAACTGCCCAGTAACAGCTCCTGCTCCCTCTCACAGGGCACTGTGCACTCGCCAGCAGCCACCCCAAGGTTTCAGGACAACTTGGCAGCACAGAAAACTTCTGTCTTTCCAGCCCCATGATCTGCTAACCAGGTGAAGCCCGCAGGTGCTGACCACGGCCTCCTCCACCCCTGCAGTGGGTGGGTGCCCCTGTGACACACGTGGGACCCTCTCCTGGGACAGGCACTCCTTTGTCCATGTGGTCCATGCAGCAGCTGCTGCTCCCTCAAGAGCCCTCTTGGTGCAAGAACAATCCTGGCATCTTCTTCTCAACAATGCATGCACAGAGGAAAAGCAATCCCAAAAAATCAAATAGAACTGAAACATCTCAGGTACAATAAATGAGGAGCGAGCAGCAGAGTCACCTTTTCCTTTTTCAACACAGCAGCTTTGTGATTTTCCCCCTGCACTGCCAGGGGGAGGAAGCCAGAGGGGTGTCAGTTTATTTACACTCCAGCAGCATAGCAGGGCTACATAAAAAAGTTATCAGACTAAGGCTGAGAATTGCTTCCTTCTTCCTCTTAGGTACTGGAACAAGCTCCTGTGCAGCTCAGCATGGTGCCTGCCAAACTCCGGGCTCTGCCTCCGGCTTGTTTTCATCAACAGCACCCAGCATCAGCTGCACACGAGGCAAATCATAAGCAAATAAGCACGGGGAGCCCATCAGCCCTTGCATAATAACCAGCTGGCGGGACTAAAGGGCTGCAGGTGCCCTGTCTCACACCTCCCTGTGGTTAGCGGTGCTTTCCCAACACAGCCAGCCTACAGCAAGGGTGCTCAGCACCACATTCTGTCCTTAAATACTAACCACAGTATTCCTCCCCAGCTGGGGGTGCCAGCTCGGCAGCTAACCTGCCTTTGTGGTAAACCTAAAACTCCCCCGACTGCTAGTTTATAAAACAACACAAAAGGGCTTGAAAACTCCGAGATCTGGTGTTCAACCACCATTCCGCTGGCCAGCCTCACTGAAAGCATTGTTAATTCTAATGAAGGCCAGGTTCCCAGTCTGCACAGGACACAGTGCGAGGGGAGCAGCAAGTCCAGCACTGGGAGCTGTTTTGGGGAGCCAGTGGGTCCCAGCTCACAGGCACCCCTCTTGGGGAGGAACTGAACCCCCACTCACAGGGAGCACCCTCCAAAAGGGTAGGGCAAGGCACCAGAAGTCATAACGGGGAAATTATACAGATTGGCAATTCCTCTTGGAAGCAAAATGCCCATTTGTAAAAGATCAGCTCTTTTGCAAGACTTGGAGGTGAACAACTGATCTTGCTGAGAAGTGGTGGCTGTGCAGAGCCCCCGGCATCCTTCCTGCCACCCAGGAGACCCTTCCTCCCTCGCAAGCACAGCCGGCAGCTTCTTCGACAAGAATGGCAGGAAATCGGGACCAGAAGGCAAGGAAAAAAAACCTGGGATAAGCACGATAACGCGGAAGGAACAGCACTTCACAGACAACCGTACCCGCCTCCATCCGGCCATTTTAAGGCTGGAGGAAAAGGTTAAAAAAAAAAAAACCCAGAACTATCCCTCATTCACGCTGCTGGCAGCACATCAGGTATCAATTAACGCCGTGGTTATCAGAGCTTGTCACCTCCCCCTCGGCCAGTGTTGTACCAGGAACAAGGCGAACAGGCCCGGAGTGAGCACCCACCTGGTTAAGCCCTGCACCTCTCAGCGATGGGGACCCCCCCAAAGAGCTTCCCCAGGCACCCCCAGGGAGGAGGCAGCAGGCAGAGGCTCCAGGCAGGCACTGCAACTCCAGGGGCCAAAGCAGGGTCCCCTTCCCACTTCTCCAGCCCCCCTTGCTACGTTCGCTGCTGTAAGCAAGCGCCGATAAAAGAAAAAAATCCCAAATCCTCGACAACAGAGCGAGATGTCAGACAGGGGGCACAGGGCATTGGGCATCCAAGCGGTGCTTTGGCTGCCAGGGTGGGGCTGGACTCACTTCCAAGACAAAAAAGCACTGCGTGGAACGAAACCAGAGTAATTTAGAACACGAAACCAGCAGGTATGCTCGGGCACATCTCGCTGCCCCCGAGCGCAGGAGCAGGGAGAGAGGGACTCTGGCCAGCCAACCTCGCGGTGCCGGGGGCTGTTTCTAACCGGGACAAACCTGGTTTTGCGGGGAAACCGGGATACGCCGCTTTTTTTGCTAAATTAGCCGCACGTCTGGATGGATCATTTCAAGAGAAACTTTTTTTCTCAAGAAAGGCAGCCTCTGCAGCCTGGATAGAATTCGCATCCTAAAATAACTTCGCGGGCGGCGCTCGGCGGCGGGGCCAGGGCGGCCGGGCCGGGCTGTGCCGAACTGCGGGCCGGGGGCGCGGGGCCAGCCCCGATCGCCGGGCTCGCTGAACGCCCCCTCCTCTGCTCTGCGGCGGGCGGCACGGCCAGCGCCTCCCCTCCCTCCGCCTGGCAGCATCCCTGCATCCTCCCTCCTTCCCTCCCTCCCTCCCTCCCCGGCTGGGGAGCGCCGCTTTGCCCAGCCAGACCCAGAGCAAGAGGGGCTGCGGGAGCCCCCCCTCCCCCGGGCTCTGTCCCCCGCCCTTCCGCTCCGAAAGGCGCCCGTAAACATCTGCAGGGCTGGACGCCAGCATCCTGAAGGTCTCCTCCAACCTCAAAGCATCCTACCTCCCCCTCTGCATGTCTGTTTGAAAATTAGACGTAGATAGATATACATGTACAATTACAAACATACGCAGGCATTAAAATAAAAATGCAATGGATGATCAGCCTCTCCGTCCTCCGAAAAAAAAAATTAAAAAAAGAAAAATAAGCAGCCCCTAAGGCACATCCCAGACTGCAAGTCTCAGTGCTGGGGGGCAAGAAGGAGGCAAAGCCCAGGCGCAGGCAGACGAGCCATATTGACCCCCCTTATTTAAAGGCTGTGGGGGGCTCAGCCCCCGCTCCCCGCCGCCGCTGTGCTCACCCAGAAGATGAAGTTGAAGACGAAAAGGAGGTATTTGATGCACTTGGTGCAGCCTTCCACTCCCATGGCGACGGCTCTCCCAAATCTGTGCTGCCTGGCTGAGCGGGGCGGCGGCGGGCGCACAAAACCCGCCCCGCGCCCCGCCCCGGAAACGCCTCTGGGACACGCCCTGGACACGCCCATGGACACACCCCGGGAACGGGGCTGGATCAGGCACCCCCTCGCCTTCCCGAAACTGGGGGTCGCCTACTGTTCCCCCTTTTTTTTCTTCTTTTTTTTTTTTCTTTTCTTCCCCACTTTTCCTATTTCCTGTTTTTTCCTAACTCTTTTCCTTTTCGCCTCCCCCCTTTTTCTATTATTCCCCTTTCTTATTTTTCTTTTTTCTTCCTCTTTTGAATCTCCCTTCCCTTCCCTTCCCTTCCCTTCCCTTCCCTTC
>VWZP01002201.1:1166406-1192360 GCA_013396995.1 Dicaeum eximium | reverse complement strand
CCTTCCCTTCCCTTCCCTCATTTTTTTCTCATCTCTTGCACCCATTTTTCTTTTTTCCCCTGTTTTATTCGTGCTCTTATTTATTCCCTTGTTTTCCCCTTCTTCTCGCCCTCCAGGGGCAGCTCACAACAAAGTTTCCTACACACAAGTAGGAGCCACGGAGGCAGGCATTGGGGGGCTGTAGGAGCACTACCTCCCAAATCTGACCACCATTCCTTAAAATTCACTGCCACCTCCTAAACATCACCAGGCAGCCCGGGGTGCAGGGAGGAACCTCTGTGAATGGGTTGCAGCTTCAAGGCTGCCCACCAAAGAGATTCCCCCCTNGGAACCTCTGTGAATGGGTTGCAGGAGGTTTTGTATTTCTGTATGCAAAAGTTTGAGGGTGCATTCATGAGGGGATCCCCTCTCCCCGTCCAAAAAAAGAGCAAATGTCTTTTGCATTAAAACAATGAGTTTGAAATAGAAAAGCGTTTCCTCATTTCCCCTTCTTATTTTGTCTCTAAATCTGCTCTGCTGAACAGCTTTTGTTCAAGCTTGTGGCTTTGGTACTGCAAGCAAGTGCATCAAGTTCAGTAGAACCACTCAGGATGTTTTCTTTTGGTTAGTGGGTAACAAGAGCATCGGGGGAGCTTCAAGGCTGCCCACCAAAGAGATTCCCCCCTTTTTTCTTCCTTTTTTTAAATTTATTTTTTTCCTTTTTCCTTTTCCTCCCCCACTTTTCCTTTTTTCCCCCTAACTCCTCTTTTTACCTCCTTTTAAATTCATTTTTACCCCTTTTCAACTCCTTTTTACCCCTTTTCCCCCAGAAAAAAAAAAAAAGTAAAAAAAAGTAAAAAAAAAAAAGGGTCACACATATCAACAGGCTTGGGAATTTTAGTTAACCCCTTCCCCTCTCAAAGTTACACAGTAGAAGCAAGATGAAATTTCCCAGGCTTTCGGCTGAGATCCACTTTGGCCCACTCGCTCATCCTTAGAAATATAAATTGTTCTCACCCTGTGTTATGCTTCCAGGAAGCTCATTCACTTCTCCAGGGGCAGAGTAGTAAGTCACACAACCAAAGCATAGGAGGATGCCTGGAAAAGGCATCAGTGAGCAGCTCCAGCCAAGGTCGGCACCTCACCGAGCTAAATGTGAATCTGGCACCCGCCTGCAGCGTCCCATGGGGAAACCTGCCCTCTTCCTGCCTGGGCACTTCCCTCCAGGGAAGGACTTCAGGGAGCAGCTTCTGAGCCGAGTATTTTCACACTCTGATAGAGTCTTGCCAGCCATGCATTCCATAGTCAGGAATGAGCTGTTAGCTGTCACACATTTCCTACACATGTATGTCGAAATCAAGTCAGCTTCTTCCAAAATCATCCCATTGCCCTCGGGGATGAGTTGGTCCTGGCCTTTGTCATGTTCACCAAAACTTTCTGTGTCCCTCAGTAACAGCCCATGCTCTACATGGAAGCAGGGATGAATAGAAGTTGGCTCCGTTCCCTAATTACTTATGCTGAGTATGTCCCCGATTGTGGGCTTGCCATGGATTCATAACCCCTTTGTCTCTAAGCCACACTCACTCATCCAGACTTACCAACAAAGCCAGAGGTTCACCAGGCTATTTATGCATGTAACTGCTGTCCTGAATTATCAGCATGACCCATCTGGTTACAGCAATAGCTGTAATCCCGTGTGCCTCCTGCTCATCAATCCAAATGATAACGGCAGGATCCCAAAGCTGCTCACTTGCTCCATCACATTGTCCCACAACACCCCCCAAAAAAAAATTTAAAAAAAGAAAGAAAAGAAAAAAAATGTAGAGGTCAGAAACAGGAGACTATATGAACCAAGAAACCTCTAGTGCACTTAGGCAGCTGTTCCCAGAAAATCTGTCAGAGATGCTGCTTGGAGACTCTGTGAGTAGGAAAGGAAGGAACCAGCAGCAGTAAGGCCTTCAGCAACAGCAGCCCCACTGCCTGTGAGGGAAAATTACTCTCAAATCAACTTTTGTGCACTGGAGAGCAGGCAACCCCAGCTGCGAACACTGCCACAAGGCTGGCATTGAAACTGCTTCCAGGGAGCTTAGGATTGCTTTTTTTATGTGTTGTTTTTATCCCTCCTCTCCACTGTGGCTTTTCTTTTCTTGCTTTCTGCCCTTTTTTCCTTCTATGGTGGGGAGTGAAGGAAAATGGAAAACAAGAAATAAACTTTTTTTTATCCTCCAAAAATTGTATGAGGCAACAATTTGGTTTGGAGCCAACAGAGTTCTGTTTCTGGGACCTTCCTTAAGGTTCTGTTGGAGCACATATTGCTCAGGGATAGCTCTGGCCCTGGCAAGGGCAGCAGGGGCACAGTCCCACCATCTCCCACAACAAGAAGCTCCCAGTTACAGCCTAAAGCCTGCTTGGTTTAAACTGGCCATGCCAACAGTCTTCTCCAAAAGTTGGAAGTAGAAACTTATTTCAAGCTTTGTCTTTTCTTGTTGTTGTTATTTTAAGCAGCTCAGCTGGGTACATTTGGAAACTTTGGCCTTTAGGTACAGGAAGAAAAATGCTATCACTGTAGTACAGTGACAAGATAATATATACTGTTTCCCAGGACTGTGTGTGATTTCAGGTGTTGTATACTAATTTCTCATGTTTCATACTCATTTCTCACACTGCATTACTTGCTTTACAGCCCATAAAGTACCACAACTACCTTCCCAAGGCTCTCAGTGGCTTTACCAGCTCTTTATAAATAAGTAAAGCTAATTTGCAAAAATTCAGTTCGTGTCTGGGTGTCACATGCCGGTACTGAGTGTGAGTGCTATGAATAGGACTGATGATTTCCCTCTTCAGGAGGAAAAGCTGGTTGGAGTGCTCAGGGCATGCAGTCCTTCACAGAGCAGCCAGCTGCAGGCAGGGCTGTGAGGAAGCTACCTACGCCCCCACCCCAAGCCTTTCATCCCCGAAAGGAAAAAAAATTCTAAAAATGTTTTTTTTAAAAAAATCCCCCAAACCCAAATTAAAAAAATAAATCCATCCCCAAGCAGCCATTTGAACGTGCTTCTGCAATTGGGTTTGCAGGCAGAGTGAAGCAGACGGGAGTGGAGGCACTTGCAATGCTTTTTTCTGTCTGTTTGGCTTGGGTTGTTGCGGTTTTTGTGAACCTGTTTATAAAAGCCGGTGTCTGTCATGCCTGCGGGTTTTGACACCTCTGGCTATGACTCACCAGGCTCCGTGTGAGCAGATGCTGCCACCCAGTCCAGTTTAGCAGAACATCCCTTTCCAGCGGGACTCAGCATACCCATCCCCTGGGGCTTTGAGCCTGATTGTCCCGGAGACATGCCCACCTGCCTTCCAGCAGCTTCCCCTTAAAACCCCTTTGTTTTATAAAAGTGAGGGAGGGGGATGAGGGGAGAGGACAGACACACATCCTCCCCTGCTCTTACACGGGCCTGAAGAGCTGGCAAGCCAGGATGTGAATTGATTACCATCAAGGCAGGCTCTAAACACCTACTGACCAGCCTCTCCTGGAGATTTGGGGAAGCAGATGGGAATCCCTTATCCACCGGGGACCACAGGATGGCTGCTGATGTCATACTCTGGCTGCATGCTTTGGGCTTGCGTGGCAATCCCCCACCCTCCTCAGCCAGCTCAAAACTGACTGATAAACCATGGGAAAAAAATGCACACCATCTTGCTGGTGAGGTCCTAGTTAGCTTTTAACCACTACTTCTTATTTGTATTGCAAAATACAACAGAAATAGCCTGAATTTCCAATTTACCTCTGGTGCTAAAAAAATCCATACAACAGCAGCATCACCAAAGATCTTTAAATAGGACATTTTGGAGATGCATGATAAGAAACTCAGAAATTCATTCTGTGGGAATGAATGAATGAATGTATTGTGTGGGAGGCTAACAGTCCCAGAGCACACAGGGGTAACTTCCTTGGCAGCCAATGCTCCACAATGCTGTTTTCCAAGGAAGAGACTTGAGCAAAGGCAAACTGCCGTGTATGTACTGGCCTATGGAGCTCCATCACCTCAGGAGAGACCAGTCTACACCCCTGAGGAGCCAGCCAACACCTTCATTTTGAGTAGGGAAAAAAAAAAAAAAAGAGGAATCTAATCCCTGTGTCGAAGGGGACATTTTCAGAATACCTTTTCTGTGCCCCAGCAGGAGAGGATGGTGCCTGCTTATCCAAAAATCCCCATGCCCATCTCTATAACCTGAGTTGCAGCCTGTGACTGACAGTGCAGGGGGTTGCACTTGCCGTGCAGCCTCAGGGGAGAGGGATGCAGCAAGCAGAGACCTGTAGCTGAGCCTGAAGTTTCTGTTTCTAATAAACTCAACAAATGGTTCCCATCTGCCTGGCCTGTCTCTCTGCCGTCTTTAAATATTTATATCAATGTATCTATGGTGATAGGTCAGGTTATATAAGGGTGTGTGTGGGGGAGGACAGCATCAGCTCCTGCTGGAGCTCCAGCCAAAGGAGTGAAAACCCAAGCAGGCTTCCTATCCACACAGATGCTCTCTCTTCTCAGCTCGTGAGCCCAGAAAGTGAACATTCATTTTTCTCAGGGCATCAGAGAACACTGAGCCACAGCTGGGCTGTGCTTTAGGAGGTGCCAGAGCCCAGCCCATCTATGCAGAGAGCTCTTATTGTATAATCAATGTATAATTCATTAGTAGGTGAATAAAGACTGGAATAGTTTATTGCTGATGTAACAGGGCTAAAAAGAAACCAAGCACGTCCGTGAGCAAGCTGCTGCACACAGGGGTTAAACAATAGCACTTAGTGATGCTGAGGGGAGACAGGGGGGATTCTGTCTTGGGATAATCTAAACAACCCAGCCAACTGATTGCCAGTGACTCCAGGGTCAGCAACGCAGGGATGTGCATCTTCCTGGCAAGAAATGCTGGGAAGGACCTTTCTTTGCTTGCTGGAGTCTAAGGGAACAGCAACTAGAAGACAGCAGTGCTTTAGCTGTTGGTGGGCACCTCCAGGCTCATCTGAACTTATTTCTCCCAAGGTGTGCCACTTCCCTGCAAGCTGAACAACCACCACATATATGCCTTCCAGATAAAGAAGGTTTTTCTCCTCCTTGACCCTCCTGGCAGGGGTAGAAATGCAGTTTGCCTCCAGGTATAAATCTATTTGAGGGACCCCCAAAAGCCATGTGACGAAGGTAGCAGTAGTTTTGTGCTGAGGGTGAGAGGGATGGCATGGTGGGGAGTGGAGTGGGTTCACCAGCAGGCCTGCAGTCACTCACGGGTTTGACAGCTCTGGCCAAAAGCTGCAAAACACACACGGCCTGTGTTTTTCCAACACAGCCTCCGAGACTTCTCCGGAGCTCTCCCTCTTCACCCCCGGGCTCCTCCCCCTGTCCCACACATTGTTACATCTCTCAGTGGACAGGTTTGATTCTTGCTACCAGTTGCTCGTTCTCCCAGAAGAGGAACTACAAAGAAATACATCACTTTTGTCTCCAACTGCATTTTACTAACTGAGAGAGCTGCAATGACACTTCATGTGAAAGCTGCAGGATGTGTGTGATCTATCTGTGTATTCACAGCAGCTTCTGACCTCAACTGCTTTCAGCTGTGCTGGCCAAGATCTGTGTGCGGCATCTTCCACCTCTGGCTGCATTTCTGGAGGGGAATTACAGCCAGCTGCTTTTCCAGATGCATTACTTCTGCAGCTGGTTAGAAAAACATGTGTCTATCAACTATTACTTCAAAAAATATTTTGTGTGTCTGCAGCTTATAAACACAGCCTTACCTTGGCAGGAGTTGGCTTCCTTACATTCCAGCACTGCAAGGGTCCACTCAGATGCCAGCTCCTAGGGCTTTGGAAGGACTCGCTCAGCAGTGTCTTCTCTAGGAGCATGTTGTAGGCATCAATCCAAGCTGCAGAGTGAAGGGGCTGCTGCACGAGGAAGTTGTATTTCAAGGACAGTAGGAACTCAAAACACGGTCAAATGGCAGGAAATAGCAAACCAGTTTGGAGTCAAGACAGCACACCACAAGGTTGAAAGATTCTCACTCTCCTCACCACCAAACCTCTGTAGAGAGTAACTGTATTATTTAACATTATTTGTGCTTTCCACAAGCACCCTCTTCCAGTGTTCTCAGACAGAGCTGGGGGGTTGTCTAAAGTAGAAGGAAAAAGGTAACTCATGAGCAGAACCTAACACACACTCAGAGAGAGGCAGACTGCAAGTGCCCAAATGATCTTAGTGGAAATAACTGATAATTGCTGCAACTTAATTGACAAGTAGCTGGAGCCAATTCACAACTAAATATTTAACTTTGCACCTTTGGTCTGAAAAGTCTAAATTTTTTTTCTCCCATATATGCCTACATAAATAGGATTTCTTTCCTAGCAGAGTGTGAGTGTTGACATGTTTATAACAAACAGCTTCCTCTAGAGCAAGCCCCAGGAAGGCTCACTGCTCTGCAGGTGTTTCCTAGTCTGGCTGCTGGCTTGCATCCCCAGTGCTAAGCTCCATGCTCTTCTCCCAACAAAATCTATCTCTTGCTCTTCTCAACACTGTAAATCTTGGCACCACTTCTCAATAAGTTCCTGGGGTTTTGCTCTGGTCACACAAGAGCTGTAATTTGCCCCTAGCCAGCAGAAAGTTAGGGACTAGTAAGTGCAAAAACATTCACGGTAGGACAGGGATTTTTTGTTGTCAGAGGTGTAAAAAAACACTGTTTAACACTCACCCACCCCACAGATTCCATCCAGCCATCCCTTGGTGCTGCCACTTCTACAGCTGTGAACAAAATGTTAACACTGCACATTGCTGTAACGGGTTTCTAAAAATCAAGGAGCTGAAGGTATCTGCTTTCCTACTTCTGCAAATCACAGCAGGATGCCATCACAGGGTGGCAGGAGCCCCTGCTGCTACACACAACGCAAACTCTGGGAGAAGAGCGTGTCCAACTGGGCATGGCTCTGTCACCTCTTTGTTGAAGGTGCTGTTCCTTGCAGGGGAGCTCCAGCAGCCAGTGAAATGGGAATAAAGCTCATGAGATGGCCACACTCTTCATCCAAAGCTTGTGTTGTGTGTAGCAGCAGGGGCTCCTGCTGCCCCATGACGACATCTGTAATTTTCAGGAGCAGAAAAGCAGATACCTTCATCATATATATGCTACTCCTGTCCATAACTATGCCTTTACATTAAAAAGTAACCTGGGCAGGTGGAGCACCTAAAGCTTCAGCAGTCCTGGTGGTGATGCTTTAACAGAGATGTTTTGTACCTGTTGATGAGGCTCGAGCAGGTAACCCACACCAATGACATTGACTCCACCAATTTGTCCATGATGTTTTTTGATATGGTAGAGTATCAGCAGTTAACTAGCCAATGCAGAGTAGTCTGCAAGACCTGACTACCTAATCCTTAAAAAAGTGAAATCATAGACATTTCTTCCAGATAAATACTCTGGCTGTTACAGCTTAAACATGTCCTTAAGCGTTTTTCCTGCCTCTGCTTGCACCACTCCCCGAGAGGTACCAGCCTGCTGGCCCATCAGCTGGCTGAGGGTGGGATGAGGCTGAAGAGCTGCTCCTTTTCCTCCAAAGGACCAAGGCCATTCTCTCCCTCCAGCACACTGCTGGGACAGGCAAGCACAAGCTGCCTGGGGAATATCTCTTCCCAGCACTGAAAGAATTACTAAGTCCCCCCATGATGTAAACCCCCAAGCAATGCAGGCAGCTTCATGCATGGCACAAAAAAGAGGAGAAATTATGGCCTTTTGCAAGAAATTCATCTTTATTGAAGCAACCATGAGTCACATGAGCTGCCAGCTGGCCTGAGGAATAACAATAGCAGTGGCCTGACAGTAGCAGCTGGAGCTCACAATGGAGATTGTCTCTTTCCAGAGATCAATATAGGTGATGATACATATACATGTATAAGTGAATACTTCCCCACTAGAAGGTGCATATGCTGGGAAGTGCATATCATACCCAATTCCCTGCCACACTGAGGTGTGTTGGTGACTGCCAAGAGGTAGCTTGAATATTACACTGGGGCAGTTCATTCTGCTTCCAGTAGAGTATACAGTGAAGCTCTGCTGGTTCCAAGGACAGCCCTCCATAACACAACTCTTTCCAATGCAAAGTATTTGCAGCCCAGGTTAAAATGCCAGCCAGGTGCTGTAGGCTGTACTGCTGTTCTGGTACATGCAGCAGCCCCTGCCAGAGGGTCAGGACTTGTCCCAAACACCAGCACAGGGTTGTCCACATTTATCTCAGTAAACAATTGCTACTTACAATTTTTCATGCCTAAAAGCCACTATGTATGAGGGGAGTGAAAGCTGTTGCTGGCTCAACAGACATTTCACACAGCCATATAATTTACAGCAGGTGCTACATATATTGCAATGATAGGTTTTCAGCTCAGAAGTGGCTCTGCCTCCTCGACACGGGGGCAAAGCATGCCAGGGAGCTGTTGTTTCAAGCTAGACTGACAGCCTTTTACAAATTCTGTTTATTATTGATAAGGTGATGTAAAAAGGACATGGAGTTGGACATTGTATTGTTTGACCTGGCTGGAGATCAGTCCTGTTCTCTTATAGATTTAAACTTCTGTTTGTGTGTGTAATATCAAAGTCCTTTTACCACAAGAGCACAGTGGGTTAGTAAAGCCTGATAAACATAGAGCTGGGGCTGGAAATTACAGAATCACAGAATCAGCCAGGTTGGAAAAGACCTTGGACATCACCAAGTCCAACCTACGACCTAACACCACCTTATCAACTAAACCATGCCACTGAGTGCCACGTCCAGTCTTTTTTTAAAGATCTCCAGGGATGGTGACTCCACCACCTCCTTGGACAGCCCATTCCTTCTGCCTAATCACTTCTTCTGTGAAGAATTTTTCTCTAATGTCTAGCCTAAACTTCCCCTGGCACAGCTTAAGACTGTGTCCTCTCACCCTGTCACTGGTTGTCTGGGAGAAGAGACTGACCACCACCTGGCTACAGCCTCCTTCCAGGCAGTTATAGAGAGTGATAAGGTCACCCTGAGACTCCTTTTTTCCAGGCTAAATAACCCCAGCTCTCTCAGCCACTCTTTGCAGGGCTTATGTTCTAGACCCCTCACCAGCCTTCTGGCCCTTCTCTGAAAGTGTTTGAGCATCTCAACCTTCCTTCCTAAATTGAGGGGCCCAGAATTAGACACAGGACTCAAGGTGCGGCTAAACAAGCCCCTGTGAAATCAGTGTGGCATCAAGATTTAGGAGGCTGATTAAATCCTAGAAATCAAAAAAAAAAATTGTATTGCATTAGCAAGGAGGAAAACAAAGAAATATGTCCTTCTGTTGATCAGTTGTTTCAAAGCTCATTCACTACTTTCTGACTTTTTGTCCCAATCTCTACCAAAAGTTCTATAAATCTGTCAACGTTTGAGAACAGGAAAACTAGCTGACAGTCATTGGGTGCCTATGTACCCTAGCATGATCAGAAACATGCCCAGAGTTAATAATTTCAAGTGTCCAGGCTGGGAGAGCACATTTCCCATCGGTGGTGACACACTTCCTGTCATTTCTTTACTGATAGCGCAACATTAATCCTGGGCTGCGATCCAAAGCCATCTTCCTAGAAACATTGCATCTTTGGGGGTCACAGGGAACTGCTCATATGACAGCATGAGAGAAGTTTGGTTTAATGCTGTGATTTTTGCTGGGCTTTTCTCTCCATTTGCTAAAGAACTCCTTGTGTCCTTGTGGAACCACAGCCCATACGTCTCCCATCGAGGCAATCTGCATCTCTGAGCCCAGTAGTAGTGCAGGAAAGGGAAATGGGTGACACATATCCCATCACCTAACCCCACACAATACCTTCCCAGGGCATTTTGTGGGTGACTTCAGACATCCTCCTGTGCCAAGAGCTGGCTCTGCCTGGTAGGGATGCCCAGGCATCAGGTTTCTACCTCTCTCGCAGGATGTATTTGCCTTTCCGGTACAGGTTGCTGCTGAAGTGGATGGAGAACCAGAGGAATGAAGTTAGGATCATCCCATAAACCTAAAAGGAAATAAATGAGACAGGCATACAATTAAGTGTGTAACTGATTATGATGCTCCATCTGTGCAAATAAGCAATCATAAATATTGCCTGTTGTCACATTTTTCTGATGAGAGCTGGTTTCCAGTGAAGTGCTGAACACCATTTCTGACATGGGAGTCAAAAAAAAAAGGCAACACATGGTTAACACATCTGATTGGAATTAGCATAGCACAGCTCAAACCTGGCCCTGAAAATACCAAGAAATAAGATGAAACCAGGAAATTCAGATTTCAATTCCTGCCACCGAACATTCCTCTATGCAAACAAACATACCTCTCTCATAATAGTAGCCTTTTGAAAAGATACCATAGGGAGAAAAAAACCACAACAACCATGTCTTCTTTGAAGAAAAAATCCCAACAAAACAAACAAACAAACAGACCAATCCCAAACAGTTATGAATGCAGAGGACAGAGTACTTCCTCTCTATTGTGATACTCTGCCTGGTGTATCACACATCAGGATTAACACAGGCAACATATCAAAGGTAAGGCTGCTGTGGGAAGGATAATGAGGGCTGTAACAATGTGCTCTTTCCTCAAGCATGCCCTAATGTGCTAATGCCTTTGCTTGCAGCTCGATCTGGGGATGTGTGTGCATTGTTGGCCGAGGGACAGTGACATCAGAGCAGCTATAGCCCTCTTTACGTGCTTCCCTTGCATCCTGCCATCACAATAGTGAGCCGTGCAGCGAGATTTCCTCTAGCACAGGCTTCAAAGACAGCTGCCTTATCTGGATATAGCATCAAGCTGTGAAAAAAGTGTATCTACTATAAAAGGGCTCCCGCTTTTATCTGAATATAGCTGCAGTGAAATTCTCCCTAAACTTGAGAAAAATTGGGAAGTGACACCAAATATTCACACATGACTTTACATTTACAGCTCCATAGCAATGCCTGATGGTTTTTTTTTGCCTAATTTACTGCTAGCAGTATAAAATACAAGTAGTTTGTTCCTCTGGGTTTTATTTAGATGGAGAAGAATCTTCTAATCCATAATTGTGCCAAGGTGGACACAAGGCATAAACCAATCTCCAAATACACTTTCAATCAAGAAAGGTCATCCCAGCTGGGGAGCAGCATGGAGATATCACAGCAGATCAAACCTGCCTTCAGGGTGGAGAAAGGAGTCTCCTGGCACATGCTCTTTTCTGGTGTGCATCACCATATGTTCAGAGTCCTTGTGTACAGGTAATTACAGTGACCCACCTCTGCCAAGCAGTGGGTGGGCAAACAAGAATGCTGGTTTTAATTAGTTGCCCTCTCCAGCTCCAAAGAGACCATCCTCATGCAGCCCCTGAGCCCCCTCACCACTGAAAGACATGCTCCTTTTGCAGCATTTAATTCTCTCTTTTGTTCTCCCCCAAATTAACTGCAGAGCCTTTCTACATGAGCCATCATCTGAAGATGATTTCACCCTTCCTCTGTATGTTATTCCTTCAAAGACAGAACCTGGGAGCCCAGACAACACACTCTTCCCCTCTCCTTTGCAGCCTGCTCCTTATGAGCCTGTGATTTACCCACACATTGCCCGAGATGAACCTCATCAGGTTTGTTAGTGGTCATTATTAGGATGAGACCTTCCCCTTCTGCACATCTCTCCAGCTCCACTGCTGGTGCTCAGCAGTTTTCAAGACCTTCCAGATCTGGCTGCACAAGCTGCTTCCCAGGTTGATCTAGGAGGCAACAAGTTCCCTAAAATATAAAGGAGGCTTTACTGCATCTCCTTTTCTACCATTGCTGCTGGCTTCCTACATAATCCACAAGTCCCCAGCAAGCCAACATGGCCTCTCACTGCCAGGAGAAGTCATGCAGGAAAGCCTGAGTGAATGAAATGCAACTGCTGCTGCATCCTGCTCCCCACTCCCAGATGCCATGCTTTGTTAGGGCACAAAAACTGTGCAGCGAGCCTCTTCCTGCAGGAAAACACCTCCACCTGTCAGCCTGGCCAGATTCCTGATCCTTTCCCAATTTCCATGGTGGAGTCCACCACTGCTTCTTTCTCTGCTGCATCCAAAATCACCCTAAATTCTAGCTTCTGGGGGCTAATTTAGGATACTTTTTCCTCACTGGATCCTGCCTTTCAGGGCCAAAATGTGAAAGGACAGACACTGTTACCGTAAAGCCAATGGCAATGCCCAGGAGCGAGAAGACAAAGTCCATCTGCTTCTTCAGAAAGTCCTGGATCTTTTGCAGGCAGTCCTGGGAAGAGAGAAACAAACACCCCTTGCAGCACAGCAGCGGCTTGGTGGGGAGCTTTATCCCCACAACAGCACTTCCACAGCCTCAGAGAGAAAAGGAGGCAAGAAAGGGGTGCAGCATTGCAGAGCTGGGCAGTTCTCCCTTTTTCTGCTGCTGCAGCTTGGGAAGAGAAACATCTGTGGTATCTTTTCTGTTACTACAGCACGCCTACGGTTTTATCGGTGCGATGCATTTTGGACTGTGGGGGATGTGTGCTTAAATGTGGTCATGCAAAAGCTTTTTTCTTTTCTCCCACTGAAAAAATGGAAAGAAGGAAATGGAAAGATAGAAAAGCAGAGCACACTGTGATGCTAAATACATTCCCCAAGGTTACTAATGAACAGCTCGATTTTACAAGGTGCTGCAAGCATTAATATACATTAGCCTTAAGCATGCCAATGGCCCCACAGAGATCCCCGAGGTGTTAGCCAAGACAGCCATTTCAGAAACGCAAGAGCATGCCCTTGAAGAAAGGATTTGCAGAACGAGGAAAGAGCGTTCAAAGCCAGGAGTGAATATGCGGTGTGGCCACCCAACTCTGTGGTTTCCTGCGTCACACAAAGCACATCCTCCCACTCACTTCCCCGGCTCCCAAGCGAGGAAAACACAGACCACTAAGTGGGAGGAATGAGTCGCCCATACGGTGCCCAGCTTTGTGTTCCTCTCCCTTCCTGCTCTTTGAGCCGAGTTCCACCCTGCCCTGGGATGTGACATTCCTGGAGGCTGTGCTTTGAAACGCTGCCCCTGCGGGCTGATGAGCTCCTGTGCATCACGTGTGCTGTTAGCACTTGACATCTTCACCTGACAACACGTTTGTATCGCTGCAGCAGCGTGGTTTTGTTTTTTTCTAGAAACATCATATATTGATGCTGGTGGCTTTAGCAACTCTGGTGGAAGAAACATAATTGTGCAATAGATATGTTCAGAGAGTATGAAGTTGTAGCTTCAGTGCACAATGGTCTAATACTGGTGGCTTGTCCAGCAGCCTCACTTGGAAGAGCCGGAATGAAGCATACTTGAGGAAGCTACTGCTGAGCATCTTCACCCTGCTTCATGAGCTTCTCATTTTAATACCTATTTAATGCCCTAGAGAAAAAGGAATTACATTAAATTCCGCATTTGCTGTTAACTGGAACACATTTTAAGTATCAGAAATTAGTATCATGTGAAAAAGTCAGGTTTTTTGTGCTCTGATACATGCCTGTGTTATCTCACACTCTCTGCAAGCACAGGAGATGAGCAGGAAGCTGGAGGGAAGTGATAGCCTGCAAACTTAAGCATTTTGAAAGGTTTCTAGAGCAGTGAAGGAAACGGCATCTGTGGGTCTGAGACCTGCTGATCCACCAGGGCTCTTCCTCCTAATTCACTGAATCATAGAATGATTTAGGTTGGAAGGGACCTTAAAGATCCCATCTAGTTTCCAACCCCCCAGCCATGGGCAGGGACACCTTTCCATAGACCAGGTTGCTCAGAGCTCCATCCTGCCTGGCCTTACACACTGCCAGGGATGGGGAATTCATAAATTCTCTGGGCAACCTGTGCCAGTACCTCACCACTCTCACAGCAAAGATTTTTTTCCTAATATTTAATCTAAAACTACTGTCAGTTTCAAGACATTCCCCCTTGTGCTGTCATTACACTCTCCTGCAGAAAGTCCCTCTCCATCTTTCTTGCATCTTTCTCCTTTTCCAGAAGGGCACAATTAGGTCACCTCCATGCTGTCTCTTTTCCAAAAGCAATCCTTTCAGCCATTCCTCCTAGGAGAGATGCACCATCCCTCTGATCATATTGGTGGCCTCCTCTGGACTTGCTCCAGCCGATCAATGTCCTTCCTGTGCCAGACCCTGGAGCTGAACACACTATTCCCATACTGTGTCCAGTGTTATTGAAACAACAAAACCCCAGCAAAATAAATCCCAACCTGTTTCAACCCCAAACCCCATGAAAAAGCATGATTCTCATTAACACTTTAGCACCAGTGAGGTTTTGATAGCTAGAAAGTAGAGGCACAACCCCACTATGGTGTGGGAGAAACCTCTCCCTTACCTGTCCTTCATTGTGCACTTGGTCGGGTGGGCATGTCTTGCTCTCAACAATGGTTGTGTCCCCAAAAGGAGAGTACTTCCCACAGCACAGGAACTGGAAGAGAGGGAGAAGTTTGCCAGCTGCTCGCCAGGGCTCTCCCCTTGCTACCAGCTGCTGCAGCAGGAGGTGCTGGCAACGCACCCCTGCTGCCCCAGGCAGGGCTACCCAAGCAGGGGGGCAAGGACAAAGCATGCAGGAATCAGCAGCTGCAGCAATGCAGGCTAAATTCAGGGGAGATGGATGGATCTGGCCTCAAACTTGCTCATACTCCTCCAGGATTGCTGCCTGGGAGTGGGTGAGCCCTCCCTTTGTGGTCAAACTAATGCTTACAGTGGCTGCTCCAGAAAGCCCAGAGATGCACAGACTCATGTTTCCAGTTATTGTTATGGGCTGAGGGGATCCCCAGCAACACCCACTGTGGAGCTGGTTTCCTACAGCTGTGGTGCACTGGATAGTTTGGAGCTCTGGCAGAAGGAAAAAAAAAACAGGAGTAGAAAGACTGCTTCTCCATCAATTCAAGTGGCAACTGAAATAAGCAACTGATAAAGTCAGGCATTGTGCCTGGTTCTCCTTGTCAAATGGGACCCTGGGAGTGCTGCTCCACAACCCTGAGAGCAACCACTTCCATGCCTGGGCATGGCTCTGAGGTCCACCATCACCACTGCAAAGAGGAACAGTTGCCCTCTTCTGTGTTTTGAGAAGCACAGATAGAAACAGCTTTGAAAAGTACTTGTTATGATGATTTAAGAAAACACAGAAGGATACAGGGAGTTGTGTGGGAGGTGTCTGGAAACAGCTCAGCAGAGCTGACCTCTCCATCCAGCCTTGTGTGTGCCATGAACTCATTCCCCAAACAAGCCCTGCTGTGCAAGGGAATGGCATCTCCTTTACTCAGCAGGGACTCGGGAGTTTCTCACTGTCGGGGGCGTCCTTACTCATCTCCCGTGGCTTTGGGGGCAAGTGTCCTCCCTGTGCTCTGGGTAACCACCCTTGCCTACCTGCTGAGCTACAGAGGCCAACAGCCTCCTGGGTAGTGGCTTTTGGGAGCCTGATAGCAGTCTCCAGCTCTGTAAGAGGCCACGTAGCCTCCAATACTCCTCAGACACAAACTTGAGGATAAATAGGAATAACCACGTGCAAATACTACTGCTGGGCTATGTGGAACTCCTGCCCCCTCCTCTCTATTTAACCAGGTGGATATCCACACTCTCGTACCACAGGTAGGGAGCAAGTCACAGGGGCTGCTGGGACACAAAATACTACAGCAGCTGCAGGGCGGAAGCTCTGTAGATCTTGCACCACAGTGATGCTCAGAAAGGTGACCCTTTCCTCCTGTTGATAATCTCTAGGTCAGATCTGAGAAAGGAAGGATAAGAAGGGAGGAGCAGATTCCACAGCAGGCTGAAAGACTCAGTTCTTGAGGGAAAATGGCATTGCAGCATTCTTGAGACAGAGCACAGGTGTCAGCCCCAGCCTGCCAAAACCCTCAGGAAGATAGCCCAGGGCAAGGTTTTCTCCTGCAGGTGAAAGACAACTTACTGCTTCATGGATGGCAGTCAGCTCGTGCCTCCTGAGGCTGGAGGTGTTCCTCCTCACCTCCTCATACACAAAATCATACACATCCATCATGCTCTCTTCCACCTGCAATGAAAGCAGAGGTCTGTACATATAAAACACTGATCAGAGTAATCTCTGGGGGGAACTGTGCTCTTGATTCCCACAGAAGCTCTCCCAGGTATAGCAATACAAGCAGTGCAGCTACTAAAATGACCCCCAGGCAGCAGCAGGAGCTGGTGTGTGACCCACCAGGCACTAAGGAGCCAGGGTCTCACCAGCTGATGGCTAGAGCTTTTGGCCAGTTTTGGATTTCGTGTCAGAGAAGAACTTGGGTGCCTGTGACCAGTGTGCCTCTGAGTCCCTCTGCCAGCCAGGGCTGATGCCATCTCCCCATCCCGAAGGTGGTAGTGTGAGGATAAGCACACCAGACCATGAGATGCTAAAATACAAAAAGCGAGAGGACCTCAGAGGGCTGGTATTATCTAAGTGGCAGAGCCATTTCTCTGAACAGAGTCAAAAAAATAACGGGAGTGATTCAAGGGTGAGTCAGACCCTAAATATTTACCAAATGTGTGAGAACTTGAAGCTTGACAGATCCCAGCCAACTCCCACTCGGGTGTCAGAGGAAAAAAAAATATGACAGTTGCCTTCAGTGCCTGGAGTCAAAACCTTATTTCTTCCTTTCATTTTCCCTTGCTTGCTCAGCAGCACCAGTCCGAGTGGGCCTGCAGTCAGTGCTTGTCTTTCAGGAGGGAAAATCGATGGGAGAGACAGGCAGAGCAGGTGGCCACACAGGGAAGTTTCTGGGAACAGAGCCATCTCCCAGTGAGGCTTTGCAGCTCAGTCTAAGGGTTCACACTTGGAAATTACTCTCAGGAATAAAACCTCTGCACTGTCTGCACAGGGGTGAAACCAGGATCATTCGAGGTGGTTACATCTCTTACTGCAATATTGCTCTGTCCTGCCCAGCTGTCCAAAACACAAGCAATAAACAGAGGGTGAATAGAGTTTGAAGGCACATATCAAAAGATTTTCCATGGCTATCAACATGGCATAAGAATGTCCAGTGACAGACAGAGCTCAGATATTATGGGATAAGAAAAAAATACTCCATAGCAAAATGTGTGACACTGAGCTGTCCCACGCAGGTGAGGAAAGAGGATGCTCCTTTTGTCCCCCTGTGTATCAGACTGCATAAAGTGAGGTGGGTGCAGCAGAAAGACCAGATTTCTAGATGACTTCTGCACCAACCTTTCCCACAGCAAAGCTTATAACCCAATAAAAAGGAAAATATCAAAGCTTTTCTAACTTCTTGTGGGCCATGAAATAGCTTACCAGAAGCAGCAATTAAATAAATGGATTCAATAAAAAGAACGTCCATTTCCACTGAAGAATTGGATTAAGAATAATGAAAAAAGAATAATCTTTTGAGCTCTTCTTGTGGAGAAAGGAACAACAGAGCAGCAGGTTTCTTAACGTAAGAGATTACTGAATATCTTAGAACGAATTTTGAATATCCTGATCCCAGTCTAAGATGTAGGAATAGAAACTATTTTGTGCTGTGACAACATACATTTGTGTTTTGGTAAGGGAAACAGTGCTGCATGTGCAATATTTGTCTTTTCATATTTACCATGAGGGTCAGGATGCTAAGCTTTCATCCAAAATTGGATAACTTAAAAAGAAAAAAATAAAAGGGTTCAAGCAAGTGGCTATGTTCAAGCAAGGGTCCAAGGGGTGAAAGCAAACCAGAAGTTTAACTACTTTCTAAAGGTCTCTTGAAATCTGGGCCAGGAAATACTGGGAGAGGTAGCTGTTTGAGGGATAAGAGTGGATAGGAAAGAACTGAAGGAAGAAGATGCCGATAACAAAACAGTGGCTGAAAATTATTTCAGCTGTTGGAAACAATAATTGAAGAAACCTCAAGCAGTCATCATTTCACAGCCAGCTCAGCTACAGTGATGGAAATTATGATGGTAATCTCCAGGTACTTAATGACTACTGAAGACTTCAACTGCACCATTTCTGAGCTTCCTTGTGAGCTGACTTCTCAGTTACCTACTGATTTTTTTATTCTCATTTTGTCAAGCAGCCTCCAAGAGCTGAAAACACAAGTCATTAAATGGAAAATGTTTAATAGCAATAATTTCCTTTTAGAATGTGTGTCTGGGCAAGCCTAAGAGTTACAATTTGCTGATTAGTCATTCTCAGCATTTCTATCTAGCAATTATATCTAGCATTTATATCTAGACATTATCTGAATAGGCTATTCAGATCCTAGCAAGGGAATATCAAACTCTAAATCCATTTTTTAAAGAGTAAATTGCTTGTAGTTCTACCACATCCTCTTTCTGATTTTTGCTAAGATCATTTGATTTTGGAGGGAAAAACTGCTGTTTATACAACATAATGGTCTGTTTTCAAAGACTACTGCAGACAGCTTTCTCATTTAAATACTTCAGAGGTAGGTATATAGTAGAAAATCTCAGTATTTATCACTGGCTCTTTCCTTCTGTGCAGAAGACTGTGCCACAGAGCACACAAGAAGTCTGTTTTAATAAGAGAAGACATAGGAGAGCAAAACATCACACTCAGCTGCCTGGGAGGGGGTTATGTTTATACTCAGAGCTGCAGCCAAGCTCTGAAGCATGGGTCATGCACGGCAGCATCTATCCAGCCCAAAATATCATGCTTGCTCATGCATGCCTGATGATGTAAAAATTAAACCTGAAAGCCTGAGACAGTCACCAGGTGGTTTCATGACTTATTTGCAACATTGCTACATCCAGCAGAAGTTCATCCCCATATTTTCCATTGATCCAGCTCCTAACACAGTGAAGAGCTACACTGCAGCACTGCTTTCTACTCAATTGCCATCCTCAACAGATTCCCATCACACACTCCCCTGATGGGCAACTTTGAGTCTGTTGCCTCAAGACAATTTTCTTTTTCTGTATCTTACACTGGCTGTTGGGGAAAAAATATTAAAAATACTCAGGGTGCTTTCTGTCACTTTTAAGCAACAGGATGACTGTTGAGTTTGAGTGCTTTCACTGATACTATTAATAACGTGCTTTAAGATAAAGAGCTGTGCCCCATCACTTAAACAGTACTTAGCACACAATGGGCAGATACAGCTGGAGAAGAGAAAGTCCATCTGTTTTTTGAAAGGTCTTTCACTCCTCCCACACATAACCATCATAATAGTCAAGTGGATTTTCCTGTTCCTAGTGACATGCTGTGATCCACTGCTGGAAGAGTTCTGCTGGACAAAGCTCTCTCTTGGAGGGAGACTGAGCCTGCAGTGCTCATCAGTAAGAAACACCATGAGCTGAAGGTAAAGCATCAGCTGGGCTTTGATTAAGAAAAATCTCCAGCTTGAGTGATATGGAAGTCATACCTTACAGTAATTCTTGTCCTGGAAGAAGCTGCATGAAATGTTCCAGCTCTAAATCAGGTAAATAATTGCTGCCTCCCACTTCTGCCTGCATTCCTTAATGAAATATTCATTTAGGAATGATATTGATGGGTTGCTGGATACAACAAATGGAAAATTACCACTGAAATTGATGCAGCTGACTCCAACTGACTCAGTAAGTACCATTTTTCACCTTAAGTAAAAGAAAAAAGGAATTTTGAGATTATTTATCATCCTCTAAATCCTTTATCCCCCAAGAAGCAGAATGTATGACTGCAGGAAGACATGTACTTGAAGCAATTAGAGTTCTTGCCATTAGCTATTAAAACGAAAGCAAATTTCCACCTTACCTCCTTCAAGACGAAAACTGACATTTTTGACTTAGGTTATTTATCAGGATAATTTTTACCTGTCACTGGATTTGGAACAGAAAGATGAGACAAGGTCTGCCTTCAGTTCCTGATACCTTTGCAAGCCAAAGATGCCAATGAATCCCAATCCTGATGCTAGTGCATGCCTGTGTCTAGGCAACCTGGAAGTGTTGCTTAGGTGGAAACTAATGTAGATTTGTACCAAGAACAATGGTCTGAGTCTTACTGAACCACCTTTGCAACTGCTGTTGGGTAAAAATCCCTCTGCAAAGCTCAAGGAGAATATAGTGAAAGGAGATGTCAGGATTGTCTCAAAGACAAAACCACCTTCTTCCTTTCTGATCAACAGGAACACTTGACACGGCAGAGGAGGAAGATAAGCATGGGAAGCAGGAGGAGGATCCTCATCTCCTATGGGTCTTTGTGCCTTTGAGGAATCAAACTGAGCAGATGCAGTGCAGGCTCAGAAGAAACGGCAATCTCAGCACTTCATGTTCTTTCAACATCACCACGGAGCATGCACTCACCAGCCTCAGTCAGAAATGTCCCTCTAGAGGTGGCTACTGCAGATCCCCACACTCGGCTATCAACTGCAAGCTAGTCAGTTAAGAAGTGAAACTGGAGTAAAGTAGTGAACTCAGTCAAAACTCTTTGTCGTTCCAGGAGTAAAAACACTTCTGCATTTTGCTGTCTCTATCTTCCCTCTCCTCCCCAGTGTGCAGAAACACACGCATTCACAGCGTGTCAGAAACAGGTGTGGGGGCAGATGCAACAGCTTGGGGTTGGGCAAAGCAGTGATGCAACTGCAGTGAAACAGAGGAGAGAAAGCCACTCTGGGGGCATTAGCCAGGCTGCAGAGCAGCTCCCACCATGTGGATTGAACACGTGGTAAGATGAGCTTCCCCCACTCATGCTCAACCAAGCCCCATCCAACACAGTCATTGCAGCTTGTGGAAGGTTTTTATTTCCTTCGCTGCACATCAGCTTCTCTCCTTTAGAGCCTGCCTCTAGCCAGTCATTTCCGGATGCAGAAATCCAGCCAGTGCTGCAAATCAGAGCAGCCTAGATAAGAAGGTGCTGCTCCCCCTCTGACTGACAGTGGCCCCTGGAGACCACTGATGCCAGAAGATCCAGATGAGGCTTTTAGCCAAATGGTTTTCACTTTTTTTTTTTCCCCAGATCTGTATATACATATATATTTTGTATCTATCTATACATACATTAAAAAAAAAAACAAACCAAGCCAAACCATGGGCCTGGGTTCCCTCTACTTGCTGTTATATACACAGAGGGATTCAGACCAAAAACTGCCATGGAACAAAAAAGTCAGAAAAAGCAAAAACTCTTTCTCTCCAGCCTCACCACTTCCATCCCATTCTTGCACAAAACACTTAAAACATGAGAAAGTGCTGAGCTGTTACACTGCTCACCTCCTCACTTCCTATCTCCACATCCCTAAAAAAACAGCAGATTCCAGCTGTGGAATTCAATGGGTGCTATCCATCCCTCTTGGCCCATGGGCAGGGAGACATCACAGCCTCATGCTCAGCCAAGCCATAAAACCCAGAGGCCTCCTCTGTGCTACTCAGATGCAGCATTGCTCTGTGTCTGTGACACAGCACCAGATGCCTTATAGGGAAGTGCAGAAAACCCAGGCAGGCACTTAATCAATATCAACAAGGATTTTTTCCCCTAAATCCTCCAAATCTGTGGCTGCACACCTGTGAATGCCACCAGTATATCAAGGTCCTCTTGAATTTTTTTTGGATTAGCTTTTTTATGTTTGCTTATTTAAAAAAACAACAACAACAAAAAACCACAAAACAAAACAAACAAACAAACAAAAAAACACAAAAACAAAACAACAACTTTGATTTTTCAGTCTATTTTATAACAGAACTGCAAAGCCAACAGGCTGCCAAGGGCCCACGCTGACTCTTTACGTTCCTGTCTTTCAAAACACACAACCCAACAATTTGTTAATATCCCCTCCCCAAAACTAATTATCAAATTATCATCCATCCCTGAGCTTTCGCCTGTAGCACTTGAAACCAGTGCCAGGCACGACCACTTTCCCAGCAGAAAGCACTGAACAACACTGGAAACAAACAGTTTTAGCTCATAATAAACCAGTGGTATCAGCAATAGAGCCAGTCCCAGCAGCCCTGTCACCTCTGAGTGGGTGGTGGCTGTCCTGCTGGTGAGCATCCTACAGGTGCGTGAAGGTTGGATGTGCTGCAGCAATGCCAACCATCTGAGTGGCCTCGGGTGCCACGGCTGGCGCTGCTGCAGACGGGAGCCCCAGCTCTGCCACAGAAAGCGGCAGAAACGGGGCCGCGTGGGTTCAGCGCCGGGGCAGCCATAAATTATAGAAGCCGTGAGTGCAAATGCCTGTGTGGAGGCTCAGACAAAGCAGAGCAGTGTCTCACTGGGGGGAGTGGGCTGTCGCTGGGCGGTGAGAACATAAACACTGGGAAAGAGGCACAGTATTTAAACACGTTAAGGAAGAGGGAGGCGTTTCCCCCCATTTTTGTTTTTTCCCATGGAGTTCAGAGACTGGGAAAAGCTTGGTGCTTTTAAAGCGATTGTGCCTCCTAGATTAACAGCAAGTGAGGAGCATGTCAGATAGTTCACAGCGTTTTCACAGCAACTTCAGGGACTTTCCTAAATGCTCTTGGAAGACCCCTGTGAGAGGCTACAAACCTGATACAGCCCCCCTGAATCAAAACCCCAAAAGAACCTACCTGTATGCTTCAGGTCTGGTTTCAGAAAACACCTGAACACACCTTCAGCTTGTGTACAAATCCCACTAAAATCTCCAGGATTTCAGCCTGCATTTAAGTCCCTGCAAGACTTTGCCCCAACACACACCAGAGGCAGCAAGGGCAGGCACAAAGACACCCTAGGAAATCCACAGAGGAAGGACCTCTACAGACCCACTTAAGAAATTAACTGGGAAGTGATGGGCTCTTCCTTACATATCTGCAGAAACAGATGCAGGTGCTGGTTTTATACATGCCAAGAGATTATTTACCTCCTGGAGACCAGTCAGTGCTGCCTCTGGCTTTGCAAAGGTGCTGCTTGGGAGGGAGACCCACAGACAGAAAACCATCGCTTCCCTCCTCCCTTCTCTGCATAAGGAACCATCCAGAGAAGGGAGGGGGGAAGCTGCTTTGCTCAAGAACAAGACCCAGGTGTGGCAATGTTTGTTATTTAACAGCTGTAACTGTTAATTCCAGCTGTGTACTCCAGGCTTTCTAACAGGTTAGAAAATCACCATCTCAAAAAGTACCACCTTGCTTGCTAACAAAGCATGGAAGATTCCATTTCCACTTCCCAGCACGAGGAGGGGAGAGCAGACAAGTTCCTCGGAAGAAAGCAGAGTAAGGCTGCAGGAGAATCACAATGTAGACAAATGGCTTGTATTCATTCCCTGCCCATAAAAAGCTGAATCTTTGCATTTATTCTTGAAGTACAAGCAGTGCAGCAAAGAGGGGCTAATGCCTTTCCACCTACGTGGAGCCAAAAGCCACAGGTGAAACTCGTTTTGAAATCACCCAGCAACCTGAGAAACCCCTTGATAATTAAGAGATTACCATATCATTGCAGCTAGTGCAAATTCAAGCAACCGCTTCATTCACAGGACATGGGGAATCAGGCCTTGACAGAAATATGGACAACTAATTGCACCAGTTTCAAATTCCTGAGTTGGGAAATTGTAATTTAATCCATTTTACACTTTTACCTGTGAGTAAATATCTGTAATTAAAATGCTCATTCTGTTGCAAAACTCCTTTTATGTTGCAGCAATTTTAGTGTCACTGACCTACCCTACCATCCTGTCTTATGGGGCCAGGGCCACAGCATTGCTGGAAGAACTGGCTCAGCTGCTGAGAGAAAGGGAACAGCAGAAAAGGAGATGGAACACCAAAAGGTGATGTGGAATAGAAACTCCTCTGGCCTTTTTCACAGCAGGGCCCAGAACATAACCCCAAACCTCAGGTTCAGCAAGGCCAAGTGCCAGGTCCTGCACTTCGGTCAAGTGAGCTCAACAACCTCCTGCAGCACTACAGGCTTAGATAACAGTGCCTGGAAAGGGGCCCAGTGGAAAAGGACCTGGGAGTGCTGGGTAAGAGCTGACAAAGAGCCAGCAGTGCCCAGGTGGCCAAGAAGGCCAAGGGCATCCTAGCTTGTATCAAAAAGAGTGTGGCCAGCAGGGTGTGATTGTCCCTCTGTACTGGGCACTGCTGGGGCCACACCTGGATGCCTGTGCCCAGTGCTGGGCCCCTCACTACAAGAAAGTCATTGAAGTACTGGAGCATGTCCAGAGAGGGGCAATGGAACTGGTGAAGAGTCTGGAGAGGAAATCCAGTGAGACGGAGCTGGGGGAAGTTTAGCCTGAAGAAAAGGAGGCTCAGGGGAGACCTCATTGCTCTCTGCAACTACCTGAAAGGAGCTTGTAGCATGGTGGGGGTTTGTCTCATCTCTCAGGCAACAAGTGACAGCGTAAGAGCCTCAAGCTATTCCAGGTTCAGGTTGGACATCAGGAAGAATTTCTTCACTGAAGGGGTGGTCAGGCATTGGAATGGGCTGCCCAGGGAGGTGGTGGAGTCACCATCCCTGGAAGTTTTCAAGAAATAACTGGACATGGCACTGAGTGCTCTGGTCTAGTTGACAGTCAAAGGTTGGACTCAATGATCCTAAAAGTCTTTTCCAACCTTAATGATTCTGGTTTTGTGTTGGTTAATAAGGGTACCAGATCTTCTCTATGGTTGCTGAAAGTACAGCTTTGCTCCAGCCTCTGCAGACAGGTTTGTAAAGCAGCAGTTAATGGATGAGGAGAGAAGGAAGCTGGGAAGCAGGAGGAGGAAGCAGCAGCTCTCCACACCAGCTGTGCTAGATGTGGCATGTCTCTCCTACATCCCTCTCTGCATTCCACATCCCTGCTCTTTTTGGCCATGCTGTGAATGACAGAGGGACCTCACTTAGACAGCAGTTTGTGGGAAAGGAACTGCCATAAAAATAACTTTGGAAAACAAGACTCAGCTCTTCGGCTTCAGGAATCAGGACTTCCTAGTGTGGCTGAAAACCATCCGAAAACCTCATGATTTCTGTGGTTACCACAGCAGTTCCAGCAAAGACCTTGTGCAGAGGTCATCCCATCCCCTCTGCCCTCCCGTGCACGTCGGTCTCTCATTCACTTTGATTGCGCCACTGTTCTTCCTCAGACAGGCTTGCAACACTTCCCTACCAAGACGACATTTCCCACCAAGAGGGGGAACAATTGGGATGCAACCTTTTAGGATAAAGCATGATAAATTTCAGGTTCATGACTGCTGCATGTCTGGCATACATCACTATAAGAAAACAGACTATGGTGACACTGAGTCCATCTGGAACACGGATAACTTGAAATTAAAACATTCGACATCTGTCTGAAAGAATCTGTCCAGAAGCTACAGAAGGTCATGAAAGCAGAAAAGAATGGGAAATGAGAATATTCATTTTGTTTACATTGCCCAGATCTGAGATTATCAAATATTTACAAATAACCCTTCCTTTCTCCCTGCCCAGCTTCTCTGTAGGAAGTACTGTAAAAAAAGCCCTCAAAGAGCCAGACAGGCAAAAAGGGCATCTCATTTTCATCATATTCAAACAACATTTCTACCTATTGTCTCTTGATAGTAACCATGAAAACAATTTTATAACTGAGTATGCGGGTTTACTGTTTCAGATGATTTTCTGTAAGAGGGGTCTGCTTTATGAAGAAAATGTAGATTTTTTTTTTTTAAATAATTTTTTTAACCAACAGGAGTAAACCACTGAAGATTCTGTCATGGATTAGTGCAGGGGAGACCTCCCATCCCCAGCTTGCAAAGGGAGGGGAGGACTCTCTTTTCAGTGCTGGCTGTGTTTGGTACCTTGCCAGCAGGGAGGGAGAGGACAGGAACTACTGACACCAGCTCCCAGCTGGCATTTCCAAAATGAACAGCCTAATTTTCTGTCTGGCATTCCACTGGACAGTCAATGTATTTTTCATGGGAAAAACTGAAATTTTTGTTCTAGCCATGAACGTGGGGGCAGTACCCCTTGGTGCTCTTAGTGATTCAGGCATGTGTAAAGGCCATATTCATCCATATTCAGTTTTACATCCTCAGTTTCATTCTTTTCTTGATAGCTGTGTACATCCCATCAGGCTTACAAGACACCCAACCCACTTGGCTGGGTTTGATTTCACCC
>VWZP01002201.1:1146359-1166391 GCA_013396995.1 Dicaeum eximium | reverse complement strand
TTTCCCCCCCCCCCCCCCCCGAGATTACCACAATTAACTATTTTTGAGAGTACTGGCATGCAGTAGGCAGCAGATGACACCTGCTTGAATTTGGCTCTTTCTTTTGAGGAAGCCAAGCTAACAAACAGCTCTATAATGAGACTTCAAAAGTCTTATCCCTACTTCATTCAATTTTCTGTATCACTGTGCTCCTGTCCTGGAGGGGTGGACACATCTGCATTTCTTTCAGTCACCTGTATTTTTCTCTCACATCTGTATTTCTCCCTCTAGTGAGACAGGTTACTTTTCAGTCAAAACTAAATTTCCACATGTTCTGTAAGTAACTCTTCTATTTAAATCTTCCTCATTTATATCCCCTGCTTTTCTTTTGATTTTAGGAAGCAGAGAAACACAAGATGGTCTCTAATGGTATCCTTTTTCTGTTGTCAGAAATGCTGCTGGTTTTCTTTGCCCAGAAAGTCAATCTTTTACAAAACCCCCTAATTTTGCCTAGTGGAAGCTGTTTTGCTTACAGAAATCAAACCAATTACCAAAGCTAACCACAACCATGGGTGTATTTGTGGGCAGAGCACTCAGAGCAAAAAAACCCATGAAAATAATGTGAAGTAAAAACAGATGTACTTAGTAAGAGATATACAAAGCAATACTCCTTTAAATATTTTCAGCAAAGTCTTGTTTGCATGGCATACCCCTGTATTACATAACCCAACATACAACCTTTTTCTTGCAGTCCTTTTATGCCCTATACCATGTATGTGGATTAACAGTAAAACTAAATAGTCTATTTAGAAAACACAATTTCACAATGCCAACCAGACAGTTTCTGGTGCGATTTCTCCTTTCCTGATATGACCTTTGCTTCAATCTACAATTTAACTTCTGTAGAAGAAGGAGGAAAATGTGCTCCCTTCTGTGTTGGTCATGAAAACCAAATTATTTCCATATTAAACTGTTAGTGGGAATTTAATAAATGTTGATAGTTTTGCCTGAAACAATAAGGAAAAAAAAAAGAGGCTGTGGAAAGACACTTTTTCATGGCTGTCTCAGCCCTGATTGAATCCACTTCAGCCAGTTAAGTGTACTGATAAAAGATGCAGTTGTGCCATCAGCACTCACCCTAACATTTCCAAAGCAGTTGGACAAATTCACAGAGGAAAAACCCAGGGAGAACATTAAAGACAAAGGCACCAGCTGCTGCCACCAGCAGACACCTGGGCCACAAGCTGCTGGCATCTGAAAAAGCATTGCTTTGTATTTACTGGGTTTTTATCCTGCTACCTTGGCTAACAGCAGCTCAGCCAAAAATCTCCTTGGCAAACAACTTTAGCCTGGTCCAGTGTAGCCACCTGCACATTTCAAAGGATTTTCAACAGCTTTGGGCACTGGCCAGTTCTGGGAAAACTTTCTATAGAAGCAGGACCTTACCCCTCACCTTAACCTTGACTTCTGTTTTCAGAAAGACTGGGTTTTAATTTATGCACAGGACACTGAACCATTACAGGGCAGGGCTCCTTGTGTCTGCAAAAGCAATTGCCACAGTCCTAGTTTGTGCTCCTCCATCACAGAAGGAAATCTCAAGGCCAGCCTTCTGACACTTCAGACTGGTCTTTGATCACCCCCAGTATATGTAACTCTAAAAAGATGAGCTGGCAGCATCAATCCCAAATTCACTGGGATGATGGTTCACATTACATCCTCAGTGGTGCCCAGAACATTGCAGGTTATGCCACGTGCCCAGGGCTGGGGAGGAGCAAAAGAGAGACAAGGACTCAGCCACTGCATCAAACACCTATCAAAGTCCCAAGCACTTCTCTGAATTATTTAGGTACTTGCCAAAAATACCAGTGTTCTGCTTTCAAAAGAAAGATGTCATTATTTTTTTACACTCCCGAGTCTCTTAAATTTTGTATTTTTTGAGTGCAGGGATGCAAGAAGGGGATTAAAGACCAACTTACCCAGCACCTTGCATCTCCCACATCACCCATCTCCCCCAGCACCAGCAAGCTCTGGGTTAACAATTCAAAACCCAACCTTGTTCCAAATTCAGCTTCCTATAATCTTCTCTTTCTGGTCCAGCATAATAGTGACCCAAAACACATTTTTCACTCTTCTTTTTTTAATGTACCACTGCTGCATGTTAATAAACACATCTCCTGGGTGCTTCTCCTGGCCACTGCCAGGAGAACAACCTTCCACTGCCTTTGAATAGAGGCTCCCAATTGATGTTAACAGGAATTAGAACCAGCTGGAAATGACTTTTCAAAAGTCAAGCATCTCATTTAAAACAAAACAAACAAAAAAAGCAAAATCCCCTAAAAAACAAAAATTCCAAAGCTAAGGAGACTTGCATCTTGTTTTGCCTTCAGCACAAAGCATTTGCCCTGCATGAATTTTTCCATGGGCTTCTCTCTTCAGATGATCCCACTGAAGAGACATCTGATGAAGGTGACCTTGTTCTTCCAAAGGACTGATGAAACAGAGCATGGATCTGATAGACCTGAATATGGATGGCTTAATTAACACCAGATGTCCATTTTATGGGAGAAATAGTTGCTACAAAAAAATCTCTGACGAGATGCTGGTGGTATTTCCTAGCAGCCAACACTTACCTCCGTGCTGTGTGTGTATCTCCAGCAGGCAGCTGGGATCAATCCACAAAAGGCCAGAGCAAAACAGAAAAATCCCTGAGGATAAAGAGGAAAATACCAACAGTTACAGCCTGGGGAGAAAAATACCCATTTGCAAACACAATCAGGACATATTTAATATTCTTGTTTGAGCAAGTTTCATTAAAGTTTAAATATCACCTTCTTTTAATATCCCTCATGTTACTTAAAAGAAATTAGATGGACAATAACATGGTTCTCCATCAGGAGCCCTCTAATTACACTGCGGCCAATTGAAGAGTTTGGCCAAAACTGCAGAGCAGGTAATCTCTTCTGCCCAAATTCCTCTTGGACAAAGAAAAGGAGTTATAAAACATTATATTTACAGTATGCTTCCCTTCTGCTGCAGGACTGTGCTCCAGAATCATGGGATTAAATCCCCTGCATTTAAAGCTTGGCTATTGGCTTCAAAGAGGGGAAATCCCACAGGAATAGTCCATAAAGAAGCAAATAACTGGGACAGAGATAGAAATCAACCTTCTCTGGAAAAAAAGCTGGACTTACTCTGTGAGCAAGGTGGCAGCTGCACGGCCAAGCTGCTTTCCTTAGATCAGCACCATCCTAGTTAGACAACAGGATGACAGAAATATAATCAAGGCCAGAAACTGACCCTGAAGTGTCTAAACAATAACAGCAATGATGCAGGACATGGCTTGACTTTTGTCTTCTTCCTGAGGCTTGCAGAGCTGGAAGTTACATGCTTTGTGTTTTTATTTGAACAAATCTGGACCAAAAAACCCACGCCCTGATATAAAAAGCACTCGCCTGCTGTGACAGATGAACCAAATACTCTTGTTCACATTTAAAAGAAAAAAAGGAAGGGGAAAGTGCCTGTAAAGCGTTTGAAAGCTAAATGGGCTCATACAGTATGAATCCACAGCTTAGTCTTGGAATGACAAAAGATGATGAATAAGCATCGGTTGAAAATTAATGCCCTGACAAGTTTTTCCATGAAACTGTGCCTCTTTCAACACAACATTATGTAGGAAACTTACCCAGCAGATTGTACCTAATTTTGATTTCTGATTTTTTTCTATGACTGTTTTTATTGTATGATATAGTTGAAATAACTTGGAAAAGTTTAAATCTTTCATGAAATTTTACCAAATTCAAGCTTAAGAGAGGAAGAAGAACACTGCTTCTACCAGTTCTGCTTCACAAAAATAATTGCTTAAAAGATATAGTTAAAAAAAAAATAGCTCCAAACTCATGCATAAGCAGCAAGAAAGGAAAATGTGTTACTTCAAATCCTGGAAATGAAAGTGAATGTGCCAGTAAAATCCTTTTGCTGGCTCTTGTCCATCTGCTCTGTTTCTCTGCCTTGCCTGGGGACTTTGCTCCTGGAACAAGACTGCCACTGGTATTCACCACTTTTTTTGGGGCTGCCTTGTTTCAGGCTCTGCATCAGACACTGGGGAAAACCCTGGTACAGCTCTTACGAAAAATCGTAAATTATGTATGTCCAGTCTCTCCTTTCATTTATTTTTTTGGCAGCTGCCTGGCCATATAGCTGATGAGATCACTCGTTGCTTTGCTAGGAGCTAAAATGAGATTACCCAGGACCCTAAAGAAGATGAGAAGAAAAGTCTGATCAAACACTGACATGACAAGGTGGTTACAAGTCATGAAGATGTGGAAGAGCTCACGGGGCAAGATATCTCAGACCAAAACCCAGCTGGAATGGGGGGGTTCAACCCTGCAGGTATAGCACAAATTGGAGGGAGGAGGTGAGGTACACAGGCATGTCAGGATGCTCCTCAATAGGACCAGACCCTGCATTTTGCACTGCCTCCAACAACTTCCCCACCAAACAAACAGCATTTTCACCAAAATTAAGTTCAAATACAAGGAAATGTTAAAAAAAGAAAATCAGTCAGAATGAAAAACCAGCACTGATAGCAATGTGACCAATCTTCTGCATATCATTCCAATAAAGTTAAATTCAGGTGACCCACCATGAACCCGGAGAGCGTGAACAACAGGATACCAATGACAACCCAGATTTCCTCCCCTGTGCTCTCCCTTCCTTCCCCACCAGCTCTAGCACTTACAGCTCTCTAGGGCCAGAACCCCCAGCAGATAAAAATCCTCCTTCTCATCTTTCCTTCCTCAGCTCCACCCCACATCTCAGTCCTTCAGCATCAGCTCTCCCTTTATTTCTGTCTGGTTTCTCTGGGAATACCAAGATGCAGCCCCTTGGGAAGCTCCCCATCCATCCAGCTGGTGCACAGCAATTACATGGCTCCAAGAACATCTTATAAATGAATTATAGCCTGCTTTTTCCTTTCCCAACCAAAAGGCTTTTGGAAGAGCAACTTTCTAATTACATTAGAAGACATTTGGAAGAAAAAAGAAAAAAGGCGATGCGCAGTTTGCATACAAAATGTGGAAGGGTTGAGGCTGGTTCACCATCTCCCAGACCCTTGGAGCTCCTCAGAGCCAGACACAGGCTGCTGCCTGCTCCCTTTGCAAGAGACAGCCACATCAGCCCTGTGCAGGGCTGTCACCAGGCAGACATCAATTACTCTTTTATGAATGACCTTGCTTCCATCCTTGCTGCAAGGAACAATTTCTCTTTGACAGACTTGGCAGAATCCGCAGGAACAGCACCCTGTGTTTCATTTAGTTCACCTTTCTGATGCTTCCCCTTTGGTGAAGGGGGCCTGCTTTGGATGAGGGAGGGATCCTTTAGCTCATACTGTGCTCTGTAGCTGTGTTCTGCCAAACCTCCCACACTTCCAGGAAGGAGCTGACCTCTGCCCTGCTCTGCTCCAGCTGCTTTTTGGTGCTGCTGTGGTCATTGCAAAGGCCCGCTCTCTGCCAGACTGCAGGGAAAGGGGGGGGGGGGGCAAACTTCAGATGGCATCCATCAGGTTGTGTCCCTCTCTGCCTCACCCAGTTCATCTAAAAGCACACAGTGTTTTTGCCCTTCCACAGAGCAAACATGACAGTGACATCAGTCTGAAAGAGGAATCTGTCCTTGGTACCAGCTCTGCCACTGGCACACAGATGCCTCACTCAGAAGTGTTGCACCATGAGGGAGAGCACAGGAGGCAGATTAAATTAGAAAGGAAGATGCTGAAGTGTGCTGCAGTGATATTAAGGACCCTCTGCACGCTGGCCTACACCTGGGTATAATAAAGCAACAGCCTGTGCTGTGTGCTGGCCCTAGCTCATCAATCTTGATGAAAAACTGGGTTATATTGGGCATTCAATGAGGCTTTTTCCACTGCATTTTTTGGAACATCTGCTCCATCCTGATCACAAATTTTCCTCTATACTAGTCAGGTTTTAGACTGTAAAGTTCAGATGTGAGAATTTCAGTTGGCATGTTGCTCCCTGTTTTTCCTTTTCTTTCCATTTCTCTGTCTGACCAGGTAACAACACGTGATGCTTTAAACATCACTGGTACCAGTGTCTTTCCTTTATGCAAACAGCACTAGGAAAACTGCTGTTTTCCTTCCTTTTCCTCCTCTTCAATAGCAGCACGGCCTCCAGGGGCTGTGAGAGCTGCAGGATATTTACATTCAGGATTGACTGCATGATGGGCCATGGATCACCAGAAAGCAGAGTTTGCCTGAGCTGGAGGACAGTAAATACGCCTGTTGCTATTCTCCCTGTGTAAGAGGAGCTTTAGGTGTAACATTCCTGGATTTTAGAACATAATTTTTTTATCCTTAAGTTCTCAATTACTTTCTTGGAACCAGCCTCCTCACAAGCAGCACTGGATGCACAGTAGCATCTGTCTGGTCTCATGATGCTGCTAATGCAGCTAGAAGACAATCATCCTGAGACCTGTATGCTTAAACCAATTTGACCTGTCCTGGTTTCTAACCAGTGTGCACCCATTACTGTTATTAGAACAGCACCAGTAAGGCCTGCAAAGACCAGAGACTCCTCCTCTGTAGGCACACAAACCTCCAGATAGCTAGGCAGCATGACTATATATAATCCAAACAGACAAAAAAAAAAAAAGTTTCTGTAAGCCCAATCTGCATTCTTGTCAGCTTTTCCCCAGGGTGGCTGGTTTACCAAGTGGCATTGTGGTGGACCAGCCACATCGATGCAGACATCCCCCACGCATGGCTTGGTTTCCTGGACAGCCACAGATGTCAGGCAAATAGTCTGGTGTCTTCCCTCTTTGATTAAAGAGTGAATTAAATGGTGTTCTAAATAAGACACACTATGCAGGGAGGAAAAGTCCTTTAAAATCAATAGTGGGGAAGATTAAAGATTCTCTCTATTGCAGAAGGAGGAAAACAACTCCAAGCAGCAGGGCTGATTGCTCCTGTGAGCTACAGCACAGCTGGGTCAGCAAGGCTGGACAACACACTGACCAGTTTTGGAGCCCCAGAGGGCCAAACCCCACTCCTGCGGGCAATTACACCTCACTGCAGCCGTCAAGGCTGGCTCTTCCTGCTCTCGCTGCTTGCTGGCAGATCAAAGATTAAATGTGTTGTGCCTTGGGAGTGGGAACCGGGGGCAAAACAAGCAGCGAGCTGGCCCTTGGTGGAAGATACGGTTGGGAGGGGAGGGGGCGATTTATAATAGGCAAAGCTCCCCCCGCGTGATTTAAGAGGTCGATGAGCTCCTTGAACGATTTGGAGCCGAGAATACCCTTGCTGAGAGAGTAGCCAGCTCTCGAGTGCCTCCCGGGTTCCCGTTAATTCCTGAGGGCTGGGAACGTGCCACCACCCCGCAGGGGTCAGGGAGGCAGCTCCCGTTCCGCGGCACGTCCCGGAGCGGGCGGGGAGCGGCAGCGGGCAGGCGGAGCGCGGCGCTGGAGCGGCCCCGCGCGGCTGCCAGCGGCCCTCTCGCCTCCTGCCCCACGGCTCGGCACGGAGGCGGCGGAAACGGAGCTTAAAGGCAGCCAAGAGGTATCCCGTTATCCCTGCCGAGAGCAGCGGGGGATGAAGCCTCGTCGCCACAGCTGCGGGAAGGCACCTCGCACCTTTCCTCTGCTGCCCGCAATACCGCGACTTCCCTACAGACGTGCCATCAGGGGCCCAAAATACAGACGGCCACATCCCCCAGAGGACCCAGACTGTGGAAGCTAAAGACAAGCCAACAGGGTGCACTAGGAGCCACAAAAATAAATAGCCAGTTTGAGGGTTCTGCCAACCAGAGGTTGTTTGGTGGGCAAAGCTTGGCTGTGATAGCTCAAACCAGCCAGGCTGTGGGAGATGATGGGTGGCTGGAGGAAAGGATCACCCACGTTAAAATGGGAAGGGAGAGCAGCACCGCGTGGCCCTTGGACAATGCTTTTTGCACAGCAGCTCTGGACTTCACTCAGTATGTGTTGGTGCCCTTTTTAACAGCCTGTTCTGTGGAGCGGCATGCCCCAAACTATACCAGAGAGTTAGGCAAAAAATAAACATTACAGAGAAGTTTGACTGTATCTTCAGGCAGCCATAACATTCTCACTGATCTGTGCATACCCATCTGTTGATTTAGATGTGGTAATTGCAGGCACACATTAAAGACACTTCAGCAAAAGAGAGGGGACTTACACATATTCTGCTTAATTCATGGGAGCTCAGGCCCCTTTGGGCAACTCAGAGAAAGGAAGATGGTGTATTGAGAAGGTGAAAACATTAATTTCAGTGGCTGCTTTGCACTGAATTTTCAGGTGTTAGCTTCTCATTTCTGCCATCAGTATCATTTCCCCCAATTACACAATTAGATAAATCTCTTCAAAGTGTATGACAGAAATGCAATTATTTTATATTAAGCAAGATTTCATGCTCAACAACCTACCTGTTAACTCCTGCCCTTCACATGGAAAATACACAGTGAGCAGCACTTTACCACTCATCCCTCCAGCTCCAAGGCTGGAAGCTGCTCTGTGCAGGCTAAGCCCCACATCAGGCTCAGGTTTTGAAATGGAGCTTAGCAGACAGTGCAGTTTACTACTGTCAACATGGTCCAGGCCCAAACAGGCTGCTGGAGAAGAGAAAGGGGGAATTTCAACTCTTATGCTACTTCTCCACCCTCTCCTTGTAGGCTGAAATTCAGGGTCTTGCCCAAATCCCCCATGCCTGCTGCCAGGCTTTGTATGGATGTTTTCAGTGAGGTGGGAAAAAGAGGGCTAAGTTTGCTGTCACAATTCAGGGGAAGCATGTGAAACTCAAAATCACACTGCTAAGGTTTCCCCATACAAACCATGTGTTGACTTGATGAGGAGAAAAAAAATACCCTGGGAATTGTCATCACTGTAGTTGCTTGGCAGATAAACACCTTCCTTCTGAAAGCTGCATACACAGGACCTTGGCAAAAGAAACTAGGCACAGAATGATGCAATCCTCAGCCCAAAGCGCTCTGCAAGGTCACATTTTTTCAAAAACGTCCCCTTGCAGCACAAGGTGGAACAGCAGGACCTCCTTCCCAGGCATGCATTCTCCCAGGCATAAGGCAATGCAGACCCCAGCACTGCACGTGAAGGGGGCCAGCCCCAGGTGACAAAAAGCCCCTCCGAGCCAGTCCCTGCAGGTAGGATACGCACCATGGCGGTGAGGCACTGCGATTCCCGCACCGTGGCGGTGGAGCTCAGCAGGGCTGCCAGGATCAGGGTCATGCTCAGGCAGATCCCAAAGTAGAAGGCTGGAAGGAAGACAGATGTGGGAGTTGTGGTCAGATGCAGAGGCCTAGTCTGATGCTTCATGCAGAGAGGGGCCAAAAAGTGCATTTTGGGGAGCTGGCCCCAAATGACCATATTGCAGAACTGAAATTTTTCTGTAATTTATTCAATACCCACCATCTCTGTATGCTTTGCTGTGTATGTCTGGCTCTGAGTGGTTCCCACAGCTCCAGCAGAGTGAAGCAGCCTAAAACAGTGTTGGTCCACCCAAGAGACCAGAAGCTGCCAATTACTTCAGCCTTCTGATAAGGATCCCCCCCAAATGGGGGGTGCTGGTGTGCAGCAGCTATCCCACAGCCTCTATCGGGACTCTGGGCATGGCTAATCTGGTGCAACACTCACCCTCTGGTTTCCTCCTGGCTCAGGCAGGACCACAGCCTGAGCAGGGCTCAGGGACCACAATGCTGCAAAGGGCTTTGCTAGCCTAACCACGCAGAGGTAATGCTTGTAAACAAGGCAAGTGGAAGCATGGCTGGAGATGGGTGGCTGGGGTGGGAGAGCCTGCAAGGCTGTAGTCAGTGCCAATATATATGTGTAGGAACAGGGAAGGAATGTAGCTTAGCCTTGGACTAACATAGTTTTTACACCTGCCTTGTTAAACTGAAATTGAGAACTAGGATCTCGAGAGGATATGAGTGTGTTTAAGCCCAGAGTATAGCTTTGGGAGAAGCAGCAGATGCAAGCACAGCAAAGGTGAGCAGGGTATTTTACTATCTGGGCTTTCTTTGCTCTAACCTTGTACCTGAGACTCAATTTGTACTTCACCCTTGTGAAAGCGGAAATACTGCACATTTCCTCAGAAAAGCTCAAGGTGCTGCCATGCATTTCTCATCCCAGCCTCAATTTTCCATGTTCTGCTTCAACTCCTGTAGTTCCTCTCCTTGTTCTTCCAGTCTCCTGCCAGTCCCAGTGCACTTTTAGTGACTGAGGAGCTCCTCTGGACCACAGCACAGGGGTCAGAGAACTGGGGAACAGGTGCAAACACCAGAAGTACCTGAGCACCCCGTGCACCCACAGCATCCTTTGGTTACAGGCATGCGGGTCTGATATGGGGAAAGAAAGTGCCTGTCAGACTGTGTTAGTCCTAATGCATCCTCCAAAACCCAGCTCCTTCCTCCTCTTGAGATACCCCTGAATTTTCTTCTGTAGCTTTAAGGAATTTTGCAGCTCCAGGTATCACCAAAGGTCTCACTGGGATGTGACCACAACGTACCTGCGTGGTGGATGACCTTGTAGGCGTTGCTGTCCAGGGAGATGTTGCTGATGAGGGTGAAACGGAGCCCATAGTGGCTGACTGTGCTCAGCGTGGCGATGGAGAGCCCCAGCAGCTGGAAGAGAAGGGTTTCAGGAAAGGAGTTACAAAGAGATTTGTTGCTGGGTGCACACAAAGGTTTGAGGTGCATCTGGATACTCTTGAGCCCCATGCAAATGCAGACAGCTTCATCATCCAGAGAACAGCACATGTACCTCAAAATGCACATAAAAGGACAAACCCCAGACACTTAAAAGTACTAAAGCTGTTTTTCTCTCTTGCATAATGAGTGCATGTTACACTGTGCAGCCCACAGCCTCTTGGCCAGTGCTTATGGATTAAATGTCCATCTCATGAAGAAAACGGAGAGGATTGATACTCTTGCAGCATACCTTTGCATGTCACCCCGCTCTGCAGACTGTGCATGTGTGGCTGTGAGGGTTGCCAGCTTCAAGAAGGGTTTTGAGCAGGGGTGAAGTTCTCTGCTTTGCTCTTTGCAATAGCAGTCTCATTGCCTGCTGTTGACTCTGTTTCCTATGGCAGAGTGCAAAGATATGAGTCCTGTACTCCTCTAAGTTGTCTGTGGTGGTTTCTGTCTCTGCAAGGTGTTGCTGGTCTGTCTGTTTCTGTCCCACCCCTGAGAGCACTGGTATGCCTAAGGCATGGGGTGACTACTTGCATGTCACCTCTCCAGGTGATGGAGAGAGAACATTTCTGATGACACCTGGCTCTAGGGCTGGGCTCCTTGCAGCATTGATGTTCTTGGGTGGCAGAGCTGGGACAAAGGCACCAGCAGCAAAATGAACTCCAAATCTAGTGTAATGAGCCTAGAAAATACAAAATGTAAGGCTACTCCTAGCTCCGAAGATAAGGCTTCATCATTTTGTACCTTTACAAATCGGAAACACGAGGCAGCTATACCTGTGTCAAACGTGACAATGTGATCTCAACATAATCCCTACTGTGTGACATTTTCTAATAGCTTTTGCTGGAGGCTTACAGTCTTAGAGACTAAATCCATCCAAACCATAGGATTTTGTCTAGCCTAGTTTGTGGCACCTCCTGATCCTTCAGACTGTGCATTACTGCGTATCTTGACCCACGCCCTGCAAAATATTAAGTGCAACACCAGTTAGCTCAGATTTCTGAGAAACGGCAGTCTAAAATCCTCCCAACAGCGAGAATGTGATTCTAACCATCCACAGCAGCTGTGCCTTAATGTCTCCTCTAAACATGCTTGGTACCAATCCTCCTTTCGTTTCTTCCAAGTGGCATATTCTGTTATTTGGAAGAGAGAACCACCTTACAGCCACTGCAGTCTTGGAATGCTGAAATTTGGAAAAACGACTAACTTCATTTGTGGCCCAAAATAAGGTATTACCTTTTAATTACACTCCTAACACACCAACAACCCTCTTTGAACTAAATATAGGTTATTGTTATTGCTGTTGTTATTATTATTATTATGCTGGCAAGTTTTGATGAAGTGAAAAGGCAACAAGAACACACAAGTCAAATGAGAAATGTTCTCCAGTTTCCACCATTTCCCATCAGTTCTAACAGCAGATGTCCAGAAACTCCCCTTGAATTTGCATCAAAAGCTGATTAAAAAGAGTCCCTGGAATTGCTTTCGCTTTGCAGTGCTGATCCACAGGTTTCTCACACACACTTCCACCACAGCCTTGCGGTTTCATATCCTCACTGATCCCACCTGCAGTCGACCACCCTCCCAGCAGCAAGCATGACTGCAGCAGGTCCATCCTCTCTCTTCTGCTCCAAGGAGACAGGAGCAAATATCTTTTTTGCTCCCACCCATTCTGCCAGCAGCGACCTTTTCTTTCTCCTTGGAGGCAGCTGCTGAGTTGTGAAAGAGCTGCAGTGGTGTGACAGCCTTGAGAAACCAGAAGTCTATCAGAGGAGGAGGGTGCGATGCTGGTGGCCAGTGATAACCGCCCATGGTGCGATGATAACTCAGGCAGTTGGCTGTGCTTGCCCTCCACCCGCCAAAAACAGAACGTGGGAAAACCATCCCCTCTCAGAGCGGGGATGGGAAAGGCAACAGCTCACCTCAGTTCTGCAGAGATCCCCCCAAACCTGCCTGCTTACCATGACACAGAGGCTGGTCACCAGCAGCTGACACTTGGTGCTCCTCATCCCGCATCTCAGTCCCATGGCAGCTTGTCCCCAGAGAGAGCTGGCAGTTGGTCCCTCCAGCTCTTGATAAAGCCTGGGTTTCCACCAAAGGGAGGCATGGCCACAGTGGGGCCTCTCAGGAAGTGGAGTCCCCACCACGTGCTGATGCACCTCCTCCTGCCTGATTATTAAATCCTCTTTAGGGCAGTCACCTTCTGCACAGGCTCTCAGTCAGCTGCTGTCAGCTCCCACACAGCCAGCTGGGAAAGAAGGAAAGGCATACAGAAAAACAACCTTTCGTGGAGTTTGGAGCAAAGCTCCTTAAAAAAAAAAATTAAACTGTTTAGTCAAGAGTCAGTGTCAAAATATCCTGATTTTGACTTTCACTGGGATGCAGTTTTGCTTAATGAACATTGTCCATAACATTTTTTTTTCATTACACACATAAATAATATTTTGGGGAAACATCTAGGAAAACATTATTGTAAAAAAACCAAACTGTTGTTTAAAGAAGAGATTAAACTTCCCCAAACAGATCTGTGGATCTGTGTAAGAGTCTTCTCTCCCCATGTAAAAGCACCACATGGCAATAACCTTTGACTGAGCCTCTATTAGAACTTGCATTTGCAGATAAGGGAAAAATACACATTTGGTAGTATTTTACTCAGGAAAACACTTACATGGACATATAACCCCCCTGCTGAGGAGACCCTCATTGTCTGTGGACATTTTAACTCTTCCTTTCCCTTCTCCTAGCACTGAAGACTCCATGACCCACAGCTGCAGAAGACTCAGGTGATTTCTGGTCTTCAAAACCAGCTGTCTCCGGAATGCATATTTCTTAAAAGTAAATTGCAAAGAAGTCTCAAGAAGGATCTGGCCAAAGTGAGTCTGAGTGCCTTAATTATCCTTACTTTTGGAACCAGACTGGTGGAGAACAAGTGAATAATTGCACTCCTGTCAGGTGGCAAACAGAGGGAGTAAAAAAGTAAAACCATCCCACAACAGTAACTGCAATAACAGGAAGAAGACAGAGAAGGAGAGGAGTGAAATAAGGAAGGAAGATGTATTTTGTAAAGCAAAGAGAAGAGAAAGCGAGTTGCACAAAGCCATAAGCACGGGAACAAGAATGTCATGATTTTCTGACATCACTAGCTTTCTTGCAAGCTTTCCTGCAGATCATCTTGGCTGCAGCCTCCCAAGACCCAGTGAGAGCTGGCACAGCCAGTGCCAAAACCAGGTATCCTCATGGCTCACAGGTCCCTGCCCTGAAGCCCAGGTGGAGACACTGAGGTACCCATGTGCAGACAGAGACCTTCCTCCTCTTCTGGAGACCATCTGAGGAAAACCAATGGATAAACAGTAGGACAGGAGGGCATTGGGGAGAGGGCAAAAGGCTGGTGAGGCAGCTGATGCCAAGCCACCCACGTTCAGGAGCAGGACCCCTGGGAACAGACCAGGTGGGGAAAATGCCTTACAAGACACTGTCAGAGTTAGGATTGCACCGGAATTCAGAACTGTGGGCGCCCATCACTACTTCTGGTCCTAGAGGACAGACGGGGTGTTGTCACCTGCATTTTCAAGGGGAAGGATTCCTGGTACAAAAATAACAGAGCTGGCCCACTGGTGGCGTTACAGGTTAAATCTGGAAAGGCTGCAAGAAAGCACGGACACAGCTCTGTGTGTAATACCAAGCCACGTCAGCCCAGCCCCGAGCGACAGTCACCAGCGACAGTCACCGTGTCACCTGCCCTGTGCACACCCGGAGCCTGTTTCACCGCGGGGGACAGGGAAAAAAACATGGAGCTCATCTCCTTTTCCCCCTGGATCCTACTTCCTTCCCCAGTACTAAACACCTGCCACCGCAGAGACCTGTGCGAAGCCAAGTCTCACACTAGAGGTCCCCACAGGCCAGCAGAACCCTTTCCCGAAGGGCGAGATAATCGACGTGGGCTTTCTGAAGGGCATTTCCCTCCCCTGTTCCATAAAAGTCTCCTCACTTCCTGCAGAAGCCTCGCACCTCACCTCGTGTCCACCTGAGAGGTCCTAAAATCGTCATCTAGGCGCCTTGCAAGGGCTGCTAGTTTTCTCACAAAAGATGTCCTACCTCCTTTTGTCTCTAGCCATAAAAACAGGTACCTTCAGTGACTCAGGGAGCTCTGAAAGCAGGTCTATAATTCCAACACCTGCATTTAAACAGCTCCTTCCTCTGCTTTGGTTGAAAATTACTAATCCTGAGTAGCTTGACCATGTCTTCTGATGCTCCTCCCACCTGCAGTGCTTGGTGCCCACCTTTGTGCCCACTCCCTCTGCTAACTGCTCTGCCTGCTGGGCTCAGGGGTGGAGGGGTTTTCTGCTGTTTCTTTTTCCTTTCTCTTACCCTCTATCCCATACAGGTATGCCTTGAAAGTTTCCTGTTTGGGGCACAGCATATGTAGATTTCTAACATCACAGAAATAACAAGAGCAAAAGGAGTCGCTGCCTCACATTCAAAAAAGCCAAAAGGAAAGTCACTCCCTCCCCCAAAAGAAAGCAGGAGCATCAGTAGATCTGGGATATTAAGATGTTGGGCTGTGATTAAGGAAGGCACATTTGGCGTATGGAAGGGCACTGCTGAAGGGACAACAGGGGACTCAGTGTGCTCATCCTACCTGTGCCCACCAAGAAGGCAATCTGTGCCACACTTCACTTTCCATGCACATACCTGCCTCAGCAGGCATGCACCTGCCTTTCTGCCCAGAGCGGTGAGAAGCAGGGTGTCCCCTCAACCTCATCCCAGTGGGAAGAGAGGCAGGGCTGGTGGCCTGCCAGGTAAGCAGCCTCACAGCCAGCATGTGGGCTGGATGGCAGCATGGCTTTTCCAGCAAGACTTGGCCTCCTGCCCACCCTGGCAGGTTTCATCAATTGGTCCCCTTTGCAAGAGCCCAACTGATCACTTCCAAAAGCAGTGCAAAAACCACAGGTGACCACAGCTCCTGCCTTCCAACCTTATCTCTGGTTATCAGCTGAAGTATGGGAAGATGGTAGTGAGTCTGAAAATACCCCAGGGAGCACAGGTGCTCTCTTTCTAGCCTTGTGGCAGTTTGCAGACTTCTGTTATGAAAGTATACACCAGCATCCCCAGCTGCATGGATCTCAGAGGGATATGCCATCTCATCCAGAAGGGAAGGATTGATTTTAAAAAGGCAATACAGCCACATCATATTTTTTTGCGAAGCTATAAACCCCCAACCCTCTTCTGAGCTGGAGGGGAACGATGGCCACTCTGTCAGAGGGATGTTCTGAAAGAGCTGGGGGATTCGATGTGTTAATGCTGCATTGGGTGAACTTGACCCTAAACACTAAATAGAAGAGAAGAGGCTGAATCCATGCCTGTGCTTTCCTGACATCCACTTTCTGGCTCTCACTTCATAAGTGCAGCCACCAGTGATGGAACAGCAGCACCCCAGCGTCAGCTGCTTGAACTCTGTCAAGGAAGGGAAGAGAAACTTCCCCCTTTGGCTTTGGGGCACTGCTACTCATGCTCCTGAGAAAGGATGGGCTGGAAGCAAGAATGAGGATGTCACCCAGGAGCCAAAACTACACCCATCATCCAGGCAGGACACACCTGTGCCAGGTCCCTGCTGCCTCTCAGAAGGCTCCTCCCTTTCCAGCCCACAGCACCATTGGGGAAAGCACCTCTCCTCCACAGTAGAAAGCAGCTCCAAGTGTGTCAGATTTACAAGTGTCAGTGGCTGAGCCCATTAGTGCCCGTAACACGGCTGGATTCACCCTAAAGCTCGCTCGTAAATAAAACATGTCCATATCAAACTGCACCGCAGCCATAGGGATGATGGGAGGCCAGGGAGAGCTCACAGCCTGCGCCTGCCTTCCCAGGCACATCACAAGGATGCATTGTAAAGGCTGCTTAGCATTCATATAGCACATACACACAATCAAAGCTAAAAATCAACTTTTAAACCCGGGGCCTTCTCTTTTCAAGAAAGGAACGAGAGGAGAAAAGGGGAGGGTGCTGGGCTTTGCCAAGCTTCAGATGCACCATACAACTCCACTGTGAATGGAAACAAGGCTGGCTGGAGGCTGCCTTGAAAGGCACAAAACCAGAGAGAAATAATAATATTTCCAAAGCACTTCTTTACTTATTATTATTTTCAAAGCGTGTCTCAGAAATCCTCTAGTGATTCCCAGGCAATTTGAAAATATTATAGGTGAGCAAATAAAGTGTCAGAAGAGTTATTAAAAATAGTTCATCAAGCCAGAGAAAGATTACATTGGAAAAGAGCATAAGCTGAAGCAGGGAGTTCCCTTCAAAGGATAAACTCAAATGAACTTCTTTCTCCACTGAAAGTGAAAGAACCGTACTCATAGCTCTAAAGCACACTGCCCTACTCAAATAAAATTAGTTTTTCTTTTTCACATGCTATCTAATTGCAAACTATAACTGCCCAGGAGCCAGCTGTGCAGGTGATAGACCCGAAGACACAATGTGAGCTCTGCCCCATGTAGCCCTGCTCCTGGCAAAACCAGTGTGAGCACAGCCCAGCCTGGTAAACAGGCTCACCAAGAACTGGGCTGCTTAACTGCCCATCACCCTTTATTTCTGGCATTCATCCTCTCAAGCTTTATTGCAACTGCACCTCCATTGCTTCTCACTGAAGTCCAGAAAGTTTTGGCAAAATACCCTAAAAAGCTCACGTTGGTTGTAAAGCATAGGAGACACCAGGAGTGACCCAGCACCCTACCTGCAGCCTTCCTGCTGACACACGTGCCAAGTCAGGGGCAGCGCTTTGCTCTCACCTTTGGCAGGTGCAAGAACTAACATGTGGTGTAGAGGTCCTTTCCAGAGGCCCTTTTCCCTTCTCCCTGAGCATGGTGTGGCCACCTTGCAGCACACTGGCTGAAGCCACATGGAGCTGCAAGGTCCCCACCAACCATGCAGTTATTGTTCTTGCCTTACCTACTCCAGGAGAGGAGGATTTCTTCTCCCCAGTCTCTGGGGATAGGTAGCACATTGCTGGATGCTCTCTCCCCAGATTATGATCAGGAAGTTGATTGTGAATACAGACTGTGTTTAATGATGTCTTGTTCTACTGGATCCTTACATAGTCATTAACTTTAAAAAGAGAATTCAAAGGAGATTTGCATTTCTCTAAGTACAAGATCTACCTACCGTCCTGCAGACTGTTGGGAAGCCAGCTGCACTGCTAGGAAAGTGTAAGCACTTGCTCTGTGTTGTGCTCATGGCCACATCTGGCTGGAAACATCAGCAGCCCTGAAGCCAATTTGGACAAGCCAAGCTCATCCCTGAGCTGAGTGTAGAATCTCTGTAGCTGGAGGCTGCGTGCTCTCCCTTGAGACTGGGTTTACTGGTGTGCGTTATTAATGAAAAAAATTCCCTGTAGCTATTTTTGTATGATAAAAATCCAGTTATTACTCTTGAGTGTGGCACTTCAATACAGAAGGCTTTCTCTTGAAAAGTTCCAGGGGCAGCAGCTTCCCCTTTCCTGTGAGAAAGGTTTTCAGCAGAAATTAGAGACGAGGTAATAAAAGAACATCAGTATTACTCCACTGAAGTAATGCTCCTACTGACTAAACTACATCTGACAGTGAGCACAAGGGAAACCCCTTGCTCCAGCCAGGGCAGTTTTGCAGATGCTGGAGACAAGTGCATGACATGGCCTGAGCTGAGCGAGCAATCTGTGCACTCCCAACAAGGCACAAGCAGCTCCCCTGCGCTGCTGGAAATCCACCAGGAAAAACGCTCCTACCTGTACTGCATGCCATGAGCTGTCCCTCTCGGGTCAAGGCCTTCAGAGAAGCTGTAGGGCTGCTCATTGCTTTGCCCCCAGGTCTACAGCATGGCCAAGAATGTCTCAGGAGCTGCTGAATTTGGGTGCTAAGGCTCCTGTGTGCTTGACTACCAGAAAATCAAAGTGCTCACAGGATCCTTACTGTCAGGAATTTCAGCTCGGCTGCCTCTGACACTGCAGTGGGGCTGGTTCCTTCAAGCCACTGCCTTTGCAACAAATCGTCAGGGAAAATATTTCTCTTTCAACATAGTGGAGCCTTGCTGCTCCCTAAATACCCCACACAGGTACTAAAAAGCTCCTTCTGTGTCACATCAAGGAATCATGGATAGCTCTTTGAGCTACCATTTTTGGCTTAGATACACCTGAGGACCAGCAGCAACGTGGTGGTTCGGTGCAGCCAGGGGAATACAGACCCTTTGATATCCAAATCGTGCTGCAGAGCCTTGCTGGCACCTGTCCATGTGATGACACATCCCCAACACCAACCTGGTGCCAAAGACACCAGCTTTGAGCATTTTCCTGACATTGGGTTATGTTCACCCCCAAAAAGTGAAGCCCTGTAACTGAACTGCCTAACACAGAATTTTTTTTTTTTTTTTTTAAGGCTGGGTAGGAGCAAAGCCCTGAGGACGGCACATCCTGAAGCTGTGCTGAAGCCGAGAGTGGACAGAGTCCCAGAGCAGTGGGTTCATGTAGCTCCCCTTCCATCCATCTTGTTTATTTAGCAAAACACCATGCAAGTTATTTCTTCCCACAAGTTCCCAGGACTCCAAGAGGAAGGTCCTTTGTCCTCCCCATTCCATCCAGCTATCTGATGCACCTTACCCTGCTGCTCTTCCCACCGGAGCTGGAAGAAAGGCTTGCTTGATGGAGAGCCAAGGAGCATTGCTTGGCATGGCAGAGAGAAGCTGAGCTGCAAGCCCCGAGCGACAAAAGCTTTGCATTTTCCTTCTTACCTCCCTGCTTTACCATTGAAACTCCCATTGAAGGCCAAAAAGCCGGTCTGTGGAGAACGGCGTTGGGAACACGACCCACGCCATTACTATAAATCTTTGTTATCGCACACTTTTGCTGGATGTAACAAAGCACAGCCCCAGTGTGTCCCGTCTCTGTCAGGCAAGCACGGACCGGCAGCCAGGTGCCGGCACTCTCCGCTCGGCAGGGGAATCCCTGGGAGCAGCCGCTGCCGGGCCACCGCCTTCCCACAGCGAGGTCCCCGCTTTGGGGCCGGCCCGGCTCGGCGGCACATCCGAGGGGACCGGACCCGGGGCCTCCAGCTCACCTAGGCCAGCGGGGAGTCCCGGCAGCTCTGAGCGCCCGCCGTGAGGTGCGGGGGAGGCGGGGCGAGAGCGCGGCCCCACCCCGGAGTTATAATGAAAAAACTAAACTAAACTAAACTAAAATGTCACAAACTGCCGGGGCAGAGGCGGTGATTTGAGGGGAGGGTCGCAGCGGGGCGGCGGACGGCGGGGTGTGTGTATATGTGTGTGTGTGTGTGTGTGTGTGTGTGTGTGAGTGTGTGAGTGTGTGAGTG
>VWZP01002201.1:1124524-1138553 GCA_013396995.1 Dicaeum eximium | reverse complement strand
TGGTAGGAAAGATGAATTTTGTCAGGATGTTAAATACTAGTAGGAAGTGTTGCAATACTATAACACATTTCCCTTTCCACTCTGTTTCCCACATACAATTCCTTAGAGGCTCCACAAAGGAGCCACAGTGACTTTAGCAGAACTATCCACAGAAGAAGCAGGTGAAACCCACTGGATAAATAAAAGGCTAGCTTAGAAGTATTAGTAAATACCATCATCCCCTTACCTGCAGAGTACCTGCAAAGCCCTCTGCACAGGCTGCTGACTCCCATTTTCCTGGCACCAGCCTGCTTTCACCATGGGCTGTTTTTACCAAAGGAAAGCCAACTGGTGTCAGTGGAAGCAGTGCTGAGGGTGCTCCTGTGTCTTCTCCTCACCCAGGAGACACCAGAGACCACTGGGCAATGGAGAGGGTGAGATGTGCTTCAAGCAGCTGGAAATTTGCAGCACACACTGTATTTGGGACTGATTGGAAGGATGGGGACCGGGTCTGGGTGAACCAGCACAGCTCTGCACCACCTCCTTGCCTGATTCCCTGAACCCCCAGAAGCGTCCCACAGGCTGCAGCCCTGCACACTGCACGGGCCCAGAGTGCTGCTGAGATAGTTTATACCCTTTGGTCTTTGGTCTTGCTAGAGGACAGCCAGTAAAGGGAGGTGAGAGCAGAGAAGCTTTTGAAGTGGGGAGACCACAAAGCTCATTTAGGATGCATACACCACCAAAAAAACCCCAGCCACCAGACAGTAATAACTTCAAAACAGTGCTGACTGGAGTTGAAAACAGTGATGTACTGGCAGAAAAACTAGTGCCTAAGCCAAGTTCAGACGTGGTGTAAGCTGAATTTGATTGTTTATGATGCTGAAGAGCGCTAATGGTTGCCGGCAGGCAAGTCTTGCTGTTAAAGAGAAACACACAACTTGTTAAAGGGACCTCTGGGCACTCTTTCAGGCCTAGCAGAAATCATAACCAACATACTCTGTGCAGTAAAACCTGCTGGAGAAAGCAAGGGCAGTGTCATGGTCCTTGGTGGAACCTGGGGTGTAGGACACAGGCTGCATTTCGTGTGCACTTTGCAGAAATCATGGAAGGAGCAGAAAGGAGAAGGCACAGAGGAAGTGGCTTCTGGGGACACAGACTGGGGCAGGGGGACACACAGGCTGCCTACAAGATGTTTCCTTATGCTGTGTTTGGGGGGACAGGATTTGGGACCATTCTTTGGAAAAAAGCAGATGCAGTGAATGAGAAGGGTTTTAGAAGTGAAGCATTGGCATTAGGAAATGCTCCATTCTGGGAGTTGTTGAATGCAATGATTTTTATTCCAAAATGTTGAACATTTTATTGAGATTGACAAATTTCTTCATGGTCAAAATGTACAGCAGACTGTATGCTGAAGAAAAGACTTCAAAGGAGAAAATAAGAAGAAAATACTCTGGATCAACTTAGTTTAAAATTTCATTTTGAGGTACTTCTGAGTTATAGACACATCAAAGTACAGTGGTGACATTTGAGCTACCAGAAAAATTCTGGGCTCTGCTTCTTCCTTAACAATGTGATAGCAAGGTTGGAAACAGCAGGTTGGAAAAAGCAGAGGTACAGATGTGTGTGACAGCTTGTCCCCAAACTCCTCCAACCATGGGAGTACCCTTGATGTTCAAAATATGCTCCTAAAACATCTCAGAGGGCAGGATCTGTGTGGCATTAAGAGCCCTGAGCGCTCTTTGCTCAAGATTCAGCCCTGCTGTAAGATTTGCAGCCTGGGGACCAGAAGGCTCTGCTGAGACACAGAAATCATGGCTTATGTGTAGGGAGGGGTTCTCCTCACAGGGTCCTCTCCAAGCCCTTTTTCTCCAGTGCCTTTGGTCTGCCCCTCCCCATCTCTACGTAAAAATTAACTTTGCATCAGACATCAACCCGCTTTCTTTCTCGGTGCTTTCACTGTGGGAGAAAGCTGGAAGTGGGAGGTGGAACACAGGGAGCAAAGGAAAAAAGAAAAAGAAAATGGAAAATATGGAAGAAAGTGAGAGGCTGAGGAGGGAGGGGAGGAGTGGGGAGGAAGGGCTTGAAAGGGCTGCGGAGGGATAGGGGCAGGGTGGCCCCCGGCTGCCCCGCATTGTGCTTGGCTCTATCCATCTAAATAAAGGGACTATCCTGACTTGTGTCCCAGCTGGGAGAGGTTTTGTTGCCTTTTGGGTTTTGGTGTCGTCCCCTCCCCCTGTTTTGCTCCCCCTCCTCTCTTCCCTCCCCTCCCGTCCCCTCTTTCATCCAGCCTGCATCAAAGTGTCCCCGTCTCCGACTCCTCGGGCGTTTCCACCCCCTCCCTGGAGGCACAATGTTCCCCTTTGTGGCCACCACCCAGATGACCTTTTCTACCTTCTTATCCTCATTTATTCCTGCGCCCTCGGGTAAATAAACCCTCAGGCGAGGGATGGGTAGAAGCTGGGGCAGAGGGAGCTGGCCCTGGGGCAGGTGCTTCCTTTTGCAGCCCCACTAGCCCCAGCGAGGCAGGGCTAACACCAGGGGAATGAGCACGAGAGAGTTGTTAGGAAGGACCATCAGCCTGCCCAGCATCCCTCAGTGAGGTGGAGATGCAGATTTCACCCCAAAAAGGAGTACATCCTTACTTCCACTTCAATGCCCGTGTCAGCCAGCCCCATAGGAGGGGCAGAATTGGTGTAGCCAGTGTGGACACACGGGCCTTTGAAGAGCAAATGTCCAGCCACAGCCTGCACTGGGGATGTTCGTAGGGGAGGAAAAAAAACATTTGCTGGGCTCTGTGCAGCACGAGCCTACTCACAGCCCATCTTGCTGTGCCTGAGGGCTGCTCACTTCTCTCCTGGTTTTCTCGGCCCTGCATGTTTCCCTTCAGTTCCTGCAGGTTTATCCATCTTTATCAGTCTCTGCTTGCTTTGGCAGAGCTCAGTCACCTGCCAGGGCTCTGGTCCTGCACGGGGCTTCACCTCTGCTGTCTGCCATATTTTCCACTGCCCCAGCCTGGCATGTGTTCCCAAGGAATCATAAATGCACTGTGGCTTGATAGAGTGCTCCAGCTATGAAATAAATCCCAGTGAAAGCCTTTATTCTGCATCTCTGATGCTTTCAGGCCTTGACATTCTGCAGATGTGCCTGTGCACACTAGAAAGGCAGGTCTAGGATGAACATGTGAACACCCCCTATTCCCCAGGGCAGACAAGGATATCAGAGTGGGCTCAGGTGGCTCACCCTGGCTGAGCATCAGGCTTGTGTTACTTCACCTTTTACTCGAGCTTTATTTGTAAAGGGAAAGCTCAGATCCACACAGTGCCCCAGGTTGTCCGAAATGTAGAGCTCTCCACCCCAAAGCCCCAGTCTCCATGTGTCTCAGATCCTATTTTGGCTGCCCAAGGTGATACAGTCAGATCCTAAATTAGTCCCCTATAATCTAAATTGAATTTAGACCCAGAAAATCCCCAGCTTTCAGATGTTTCTGGTTACACAATAACTCTGGCTCTTCTTCTCAGAAGAGTGAAATGGCAGGATTTTGAAATTCCTTGTTGGTTCATGTTTGCATATAAATGCTGATTTTATCTTTTCTGTACACAAAGTAAACACCAAGCTGTTTTACAATAATGTTGCCGTTGGAACATGCACCAAGGATGGCAAAACAACTTAGAGATGTTTCCAGACCCAAGGACCATGCCTCCCTTCACACAAAGAAGCCGCCCGCTCCGAGATGCCCGGCACACCCTCATCCCTGTTTATGCAGATCAACAGGCAGGTTTCATTAGGCAGCAGTAAGATCCCGAAGGAAAAGTTGGGTGGAGATGACAAAGGATGTGTGTTCACCCAGGCTACCCCAGCACAAGTTCCTGATGGAGCTGAATTTTTCCATGAGTACCCAAGAGCTGTGGACCCTGCTGGAAGTGTCCAGAATCAACTGAGAAATGATGGCTCTTAATTAAACTGGGATTTACATCTCTTATAATGCTGGTCAACACAGGGAGTGTAATTCAGATTAAAATAAACATTTTAAGTAATGTAGCTATTGATGATTAACTCTCTGAGGGGAAACTCTTATGCTGAGAGATGCTCTTTGTGAAAGAACTAAATGCAGTCATGGCCAGAAGCAGAGAAAGGAAGATGTGCTGCCAGGAGGAGATAGCTGTCAGAGAGTAAATTAATTCAGCATAATCCCAGATTTACGGAGCCCTGCTGGAGGATCAGAGGATAAGAGGTGGCCCTACTTAAAAAAACCGATCCTGTCCACAGGCCTGACAGCCTTAGTTATGGAAAGAATAATGTACAATCAAATAAAACCACATTTTCTGATGATTTCTCCTTATTTTTCGGTGGATATTGCAGAAACTCTGTTTGAAAGTCAACAGCCTCTGGTGAAAGAGGCGCTCTTGGGTAAAATGGGAGAGGATAAAAATCCAGCCCAAATACCTCCCTTCAGCCATCTAGGAGTGCGGTGTCTACTTTAAGTTAGTCATTTGACTGCTCATCCACTTTAGCAGCCCACGAAGACAGAGGCATTTTCTGAGAGCAATTCATTCTGCTTGCCCCAGGATGAGTGTCTGACATGGGATCAGCCACCCCTGGGTGATGCCTGGCCCTCCCAACATCCAGAGGTGGGTCTGTGGTGAGGAGATGCGTCAGTGGTGGCCAGCTTTAGGTGGTCACGGGTAGAGGAGCTGCCTCTTGCCCTATATACCTGGGTGCTCATGGAGCCTGAAGCACTTCCCCCATCCCAGAAGTCATCTCTGAAAAAATTTGCCCCAAAGTTCATTGAAATGCAGGCAGTTGTAGCTTCCAGTGGCCTTTGTCTGGCATCTGCACCCTCTGAGGCAGTACCAGAAATAGACCCCAGCTCCCTGCTGCTGGTCACCACACCTGATGAGCATGGGACAGACTGAAAAAGCCAACAGCCTCGTGCACTGAGCATCAACCCTTCATCCTGGAATGACACTAAATGCATCCAATGAAATCTGAGTGGTACATTTATCACATCCTAGCAGTCATACGAGTTTCAAATGAGCAAAACCGAAAATGTCACAGCAGCTGTTTAAAGGGAAACAATTGAAAAGTATACTTGCAGGATATTTCTATTAGAAACCACACTTTCCCTCTTGTTGCTCTGGACAAAAGGTTTAGGGGAAGGACTGGAGTGTGTACATATGCTCAAGGCACTGACTTTTGTATCCAAAGCAAGAGGCAGCAGAAGGTGGGACGAAGAAGACAAGTGAGAAATGTCACATTATTTAGTAATATGAGTTGTTCCACAGTTATTCCATGTCAGAAGCAATTGCAGTGGGACAAACAAATCATCCCAAGCCTCCTGGCACAGCTGCCCAAGCCAGGCTCATACGTCTGCAGTGCAAAGCACAAGAAGCTTCTGTAATGCAACAAGTCCCATTTCAGTGTCAAATCCTGCTGCCAGTCCCAGCTATCATTTGCAGCCAGGCAGGTAATGCTGCTGCACATTTCATTACTACAGGCAGACTCTCAGCCTGCCTAGAAATGTGAGCAACAGCTTGAGTTAGTATGAAAGAAAGAGTATATTAAATTGTCAGGAACGACAAAAAATGCATATGCCAGTATCTTGTCTGTAAATGGAGCCACTCGCCCACACATGCACCTCATCTGACCTCACTGGGGTGGCTTTTACTGCCTTCATTGTTTCTGTGAAAACCTCAGAGACATTTCAGTCCATAAAGAAGACAGAAAATCTATTAATTGCCTTATGGCTGCAAGACAAGCCCACCCCTACCTTGCCCTGAGCCCTCCTCCTTGCCAGAATCCCCAATCCCTATTCCCCACCGAAAGCCAGGGGCACTTTTAAAAGGCTGGAGAGATCTTCTCCTCTCTGCCTCCACTCCTGCCCTTTGCTTTTCAGGAGGGCATGTATTTCTGACACGGCAGGTGAGGGACAGATATGCTTCTGTTCCTTGAAAGAAGCCCCACCACGTGTATTTTCTGCAGGTGAACAGATGTGGCCATTCTATGTCTCCCAGCCCGTGTTGGTCTGGTGTCACTGCCCCTGTCCTGGCACCGTTTCCCTGTCCCCACAGCTCCACCACCCCACCCCTTCTCCCCCTGGCTTCTGCCTCACCTCCAGCCTCTCTGGGCAGTGATTAATGGTGCCCATCAATCAGGCACAGCTGCGATGAATGCGGCAGCAGTTTGCGATTAACCTTGGAGAACCTTGTCCCCCTGTCCCCGGCCATCCCCGTCCAGAGCCCCCCACTGAGACTATCGGGTGAAATGAGGCGGGATGAGTTTGTGCTGGGGGGGTGGGCCCTGGAAAACAGGTCCCCTGCTCTTTTCATATTGAAATGGAGAGTTCTCAATCGCTCCTTTGAACTTTGCTGGAAGGGGTAAAAGGAAACCCAAACCCCAGTGTTTTCCTTCAATAATGCAGAGGGGAATCAGGATTGGGACAGTCAGGGTTAGTGACAACAGTGGTGCCAAAAAGAGTCGGTTCACCTGCCTTGTGGGAGAAGAGAAAGCATAAAGCCATGGGGTAGCTGCTCACAGGGGACAGTTTCACTTGACCCCTCTCTGTTTTCCCTCCTGTCTGTGTAGCAAACCCTGACTTTGCTAGTGCTGTACTGACACTGGATGGAAGAGAGTCCTTGCTTTCAAGAAGTGATGGCAATGATTTCTTAGTTTCTTATAATGCCTTTTCCTGGCTTCAGCTGGGATTCGGATTATTCATCCCTGCCACTGGAGGACAGTGGAAGGGGAAGGTGTTCCCATTTCTGCTTGTGCCAAGTGCTTGTATTTGGGATTGCTTGGCTGGAGCGTACTGACATCCTTGCAAACACCAGTGTGGCTCCCCCCAGAGCAGCAGGGTGCACCTTGTGCTGTGGTTTGGCACATTGCAGCAAGCTGAGGAGGAAAAAACCAATGACACCATCTGAACTACACCTGCACTTAACACACTGCCACGGTGTGAGCTGACACTGGGTGGCTTTGATTTGGAGATGCTCAAGGGCAAAGCTTAGGCCTCTGGGTGAGAGGGTTTGCTCATGGTGGTGGCTCATTGCTGGGGCTGGCATTTCCCAGGCAGGCAATGCTGTCAGCTGGGGGTGTCATCCCATGGGTCACACACCTGTTGTGACAGCAGGGGAGGAGGTGAAACAACCAGGACCTTAAGTAGAGGCAACTAGAGATCGATCCAGGGCTTGTAATTCCAGGAGGGAAGCTCTGGCGAGTGAAGTCATTCTCCAACAGGTGGAATACCTTTCTGCTTTCACTCCTCCAAAAGTCCTTAATGCCCCCTCATTTGCTTATAATCACCAAGAGGCTTTGTTGGTAAGAAATAAAGCTTCACGTGCTCCCAATTTAGAGGCCCATGGGGCCCTTTTTTGTCTTGTGCCTTGCAGATAAAGATGCAAATTAAAAAACGAACTTCAATTAATAGCCAAATCCCTTTAAAGAAACAGCTTCATACTCAAGCATTTCTGAGCAGGGTTTTACCCATTATTTGTCTCTCATTTGAATGGTCATTATGAACATTTTGAACTCTGTTGTTCATACATTTATATACCCACACATATACATGCAGTCCTGCGTGCATGCAAATGTTTGTGTGTGCAGCCAGCCTTTTCAAGCTCAGGAGGAAGAAACCTCACTCTGCTCATGGATTTGGCAGGGAGCTACTCGGGTTGCCATCAGTTCTGGGGCTGGCCTGTTTCATCTCCTTCTGCAGCCATCCCATCCCTCCTCATCCCAGCCTGTGGGTGCTTGAAGAGTGCCACGGGAGTGTCCTTTGCAGGAGAGCTCTGCTGGGGAGTGGACAGACTGGCTGCCCAGGAGCCTGACAAAGCAAGGCTGAGCCTCGCCACAGCACTCAGGGAGGTGGGGCGAGGCAGGGAGGGCACATGACTATTAAGATCTGCCTTCAAATGTTATTAAATAATGTTTTGCTGCTGCAGCACAACAGGTGTGGGGAGGCATAGGCAGGTAAACACAGCCCAGAGCAGGGCAGCCCGCCAAGTCTGTTTCCTTACATAAATCTCTCCACTTCAAGGAATGCAATTAATCCCGGCTCCAGCCTCCATTTACCACAGACCTTCTTTGTACACATGATGTATTAATCACCAGAAAGGACTTTTGCACCTCTGCTGTCGTTCTCGCTTTGCAGGCGGCTGCAAAGAACTTTGAGAGCCCACAGAGACCAAAGGACGTGGTGGCAGGGGCGGGTTGGTGATGGCACCTCACACCAGGCAGCCAGAGGACATGTGTGGGTACACACACGTGTGGGGGTGTGTACCTCTGCCATACCGTGCTGTGCTGCTGATTTTGACGCTGATTTTGCCAGCAGATCCCCTGCTCCACTTCCCCTGGAGACAACGGACGTTAATCAGTAACAGCTCCCCACCCTGAGTTTTACAGGGCTGATTATAAGGAGTGCTCATTAAAAAGCCAGGAGGACAGCAGATCCCCATCAGGAAGCCTGATCCTGCAAGAGCCTGCATGTAGCTCTCCATCCCTGGTGTACATAGGCAGCAGCAGCCCTATCTGCTGCATCTCAAGGGAGGGAGAGGGCCTGGCTGGCCCACGGTGGAGCCTGCCCACACCAGGCTGCCAGAGCACCCTGGTCCTGGCCCTGTTTTGGCAAGCCCAAACCGTTTGTGCTGCCCAAGTTCCATTCTGCTGGAACATGACTCTGCAGCCACCAGTGTCCAGCTTGGACCAAGAGCCCAGTTAGGCCAGGCAGCTCAGATGTCAAGAGCCTTCAGTCTTCCCTTTTACTCCCTGTTTTGCTCTCCATGATGTGTGCTCAGCATCCATTTCAGAACTGGCAGCAACAAGAGGCCTGAAGTTACACACTCACCTGGATCCTGGCTCCAGCTCTTATGGCCTCTCCCATCTACACTTCCCCAGAATCCCTGCAGCAGAGCAGGGCATTTCTTGGAGGTACAAAGCATTAGGATGGTGGCAGACTGAAGCCAAGCAAGAGACATCCAAGTGCCAGCCTTGCTTGTTTGTTTGTCCTGCCATCCTTTTGGCTGCCAGTGCTGCCCAGGCTCCCCAGAACAGGCATCCCTCCACTGTTCTCCTCTTCTTTACCTCCTTCCTCATTGCCTTAGGCAAGGAGCCCAGGACCTTGAATTTACCTGGCTCACCGTTGGCAGGTACACCCCTATAAATCTTCACAGAGACAGCAGTGGCTGCAGCTCGGGAGGGATTTGGGGTAAAGCAGAGAGACAGGGCAGCAGATGGCCAGTGTGGTCCAACATGTACATGGAATGCTCCTATCTCCAAGGCCTCATAAAGATTACACACACACTTCTTCAAAGCGGCAGAGAACGGAGCATGGGCCAGGCAGGCCCACCCTGCTCCCACCAGGGCCATGGCAGCCCGTGGGGATGCCTTTCCTCCCCATCTGCCTGGGAGGGGTCAAGGGCTGAGCCTTCAGCCCCCACGATAAGTGGGGTGGGAGGGAGCCATGAGCAAGGCTGGAGCTCGCTGCCAGCTTCCAGCTGCCTCAGCGTGGCTGTCAGTGCGGCCAGTGCCACGTTCCTGCCTGGGAATACACATGCACAAGGGGGCTGGGGCACACAGCTCCTGCTCCAGAGGCTTTACCAAGCACTGCTCAGCACCCACCTGAAACCTGGCTGTCACCTCGGGGACACAGCACCTATTGCCTGGGGCTCCCCAGCTGTACCCGAGGTGTTTTGGATGTCGGCAGCCAGTGCCTGGTTTATGCTGAGGGGGCTCTGCAGCCTGCATAGCCCTGAACCTATGATGCTGTGCTCCTTCAGGCCACATTGTCCCTTGTCCCAGGGTGCTACCGGCTCCTTACTTCAAGCCGTGAATTATTTTTGGAGCCTGACCACTGAAAACCTTTCCACTTCTTGTTTTCCTTTGGTTGTAATGTTTGTCCCTGGATGTACTCAGACTATCCACAGCAAGGTAAAAATATCTACAGGGCTTCTCTGGCCACTATTTCTTTGGCTGTAGCCTTACTTTCAAGTGAGAGGCAGTCTGCAAGATGCTGGTTCAGAGTCATTTGGTAGGAGCTTGAGCCAAAAAGAAACTTTCCCATTTGCACAGTGAAGACTTGCCTGCCCCAGCCACAGAGGGTAAGGCACAGTGTGAAGGCAGAGTGCCAACAAAGTAGCCACTCACCCCAAGATAAAGCTGCTGAAGACTGATGTTAATTAAACAGAGACTGTTTTTGTTTCGGCATGCTTATTAATTATTATTATGACTATTTGCAGTTTATGTTGCAGTAATGCCTACAGGTCTGAATTAGCAGCCTGGAGTCACTACTGTCCAGAAAGCAAGCATCCAGGTGAGCAGAGGCCAGGCCCTGAAAGCTTACCCACAAAAACAGCAGGACCTCAAAGTTTTCATCCCAACAAAACTGTCCTTTTCTCCTTGAGGTACAGCTGAACTGTGCTGCTTTAAGCAGCAGGGATCAGAGGTGTCCTGAGGACCACGCTGGACCACTTCCCCATGTGGCCACCTCTGGGGACTCAGGGTGGGGGGAGACCTGCAGAGCTCACAGAGTGGCTGGGAACCAGGCCCAGAAAGGGCACTGGGTTGCCACATTGCCTGTTTTTGTTGCAGTCAGTAACAAAGGTCTCTGCAGTGCAATGTTTTCTCCCTTTGGGCTATTTTTCATTGTTCTGTGATGCAGGGGCCACAGACAGGAAGAAGAAGGTAAAAAAAGAAAGGAAAAAAGAAAGAAAAAGAAAAAAATCAAAGAGGCATGATCTTCTAGATCCCAAAATCATTGCAAAGTCTGGAAGCCAAGGGATCCTTTTCTCTTTCTAAACAGGGCCAAGACAGGAGCAGAAAGTGAGAATGGATGTGAGGGCATCACAGCAGTGTGAGCATGGTCCTTTGCAGTGCCCCATCACCCTGGCTCCCACACAGGACAGAGTGCCAAGGAGAACCTCACAGGTGAGAAAGCGGAGATGTGGCTCCTCTGCAGAGTAGGATCCTTTCTGTTTCTTCTGAGATTAGGAAGGAGAACACAGCTGTCCCTGTGCCCTGGCTTTTGGACAACATCCCTGCAACTGGGATGCTGAGGATGGAATGGATACTGCATGTAATGTTATCAGGGATCTCTGGAGGAGGAGGCCAGGCAGGAGCCCCCAGGTTCCCTGGGCACAGCTCTGTGCTCGTTCACTGCACATCTCTGCATCCCCATGTGCCCCTGTGAGACACAGCTGATCCCAGAGAGGGGCACCCACTGAGATCTGCAGCTGGGGACCCCAGGAACGAACAGAGTGAGAGTATGCCTGTCCTTGCTTTCATTTTTCTCCCTTTGTCATGCTTACGAAGAATTTTTCTTTTGAAGTCTCCCTCCTCCAGCCCTAAATAAGCTGCCTCATCACCTTGTCCCCCCTCTCCCACCACCTGAGCTTTCCAAGCATGGCTTCCTGAACCATGGCTGGCTCTGGCTCTGTATCACCAGCCAGAGCTCGAGGATCCCTCCTGCTGCCTCCTTTGCACTTCTATCAGGTTCAACCTGTTCAATTAGTGGTGCCCCAGGCACTGTGGGTTCCAGCTTTCTCTTTCTGCTTCATTTAATTTGAACACACACTCCTCTCCCTCCCTTCTCCTCCCTGCTCACTTCAAGGCCCCAGGCTCTGCACTGTGAAAGGCACAAGGCAGGGCATCACTTACACACCTGGAATATGTTGCAACAAGCCCAACAGCCTTTTACAAGGAAGTCTTGGGCCCAGACGATGAGTTAGAAGGTCCTTTTGCAAAGCCGCCTTTCTCGGGTAACAAAATGCACAGCTAAAACCCATTCACTGATTCCCAGTGCTCCTTGGGGGATTGCTTTTCTGACCTGCTTTCTCCTTTTTTCAGGGGTTTAACACTGCCCTGTGCACACGTGGAGAGCCAACCAGCCGTGTACACAAGCAACATGCACAATGAGGAAAGGATTAGCTGAAACTGCTCCCTGGCTTTTATTCTGGTTTCAAAAGGAAACCGCTTTTGGAACACCTCGCTTGCTTGCCTTGTCCTGGAGAGCATTGTAATGGGCACCTCTCTTGCCCCATGCTGGCACTGGCATGGACATGCCTGATGAAGATGCAGGATGGCAGATCCCATGTTTGGGCAGGGTCCCTGCCACTGTTCCACTGTCACATGGGGTATGGAGGAGGCCAACTCTCATTTCCTCTGTGTGTGTGTGTGGCCAATGCTGGCTCTGGCTCAGGGATGGATCTGTGCCTGTGCACTGTGTGTTGGAGTGATGCTCTTCCTCCCAGGGGAAATGTGGTGGCAGTGGAGACAAGCTCTGGGTGCTCTGTGTGAGCAACACGACCTGACAAGCAGCACGCTGCTGCTGGGGACTTGGCTCTGCCACGGGGACCTTCAGGGGCACCAGGCTCTCCAGAAGGGGTGACTTAGAGCATCTGAGCTGTGCAGCAATCCCCCACAAAGGCACAACCTCCAGGGCGGGCAGGAGTTGAAACTTAAAGCTAAAAATAAATAAAGAAAATAATCTGACCTGTGAAATAGCACATTCAGGTTGGTGTTGGCAGGGAAGAACTGCAGCTCCAGGAGCCTGATGGTGGCTTTGGAGCTCCCTCACTGCCTGCAAGCCCAGCTGAGAGCCTCAGCCAAGCAGAGGAGCCCTTTGCAGTTTGCTGGGCAACTCTTTAGTGGCTGCATTAGCTGCTGGGCAGCTGCCCAGGGGCCCATGGGGCATGTGCCCTCACTGCCTGGCTGCTTGAAATATCTCTGCCACGACTAATCTGCCAGAGATGTTGATCCCATGGTCAGCATCTACTGATCCCCATCGGTAGGATGAATGGGACAAAGAACTATCAAAATCAACAGTTAGGCTTATTTTTGTCTGCAGAAATGCTGACTGCTGTGTGAGGACCAGCAGCAGCAGAGAGAGCAGCATGATGATAACAAAGTGACAGAAAGTCGTTTGGCCTGTCATTTCAAGATGAAGATTTAAATATCTCTTCTACTAAAGAACCAGCTGGAAATATTACACCAGTCTGTATTAAATCTCTTCTCTGCTGCCACTACACTCAGCTGTCCCGCTCACGTGTTGGCTGTACACTGCACAGCATAAAAGCCTGCATGTCTCATTTTGTGCTGGACAGTTTCTCCACGTGGCTTCTTAATGCCTTGGGAGTTTATTCTGCAATATGCCTTTTTTTTTTTTTCCTGCCACCAATCAACTTAAACGGTTAGTTGTTGGCTTATTTTACAGGCAGAGAAATATTTGGCCGAGCTATACTGCTGCAATAGTTTAACCAGAGCATTCATCATTGTTTACCAAAACTCAGTGACTGGGTAGAACAAGAGTTCAGCCTGACCACTGCTGCCTGGGAGCCCACACGAGGTGCTGAGTGGATGCAGATGCCATTCAAGGTTACCTTCTTCCTCTGAGTGAGTGCTAGGCATGCTCACTCAGCATTTAGTGATGGACTCCTTCAGATGGGGAGCTGCTGGAAGCTCTCAGCCCTGCAGGGAGGATCACAGGCTGCTGCTGGGCAGAGCCATCCCCAGCACGTGGAGCAAAATTTTGGTGGGGATGAAATCAATGGGAATTTTTATGACAGATTTCAGTGTAAGTTTTCATTTAAAAAAAAAAACAGAGTGCACTGTTGTCTTTTGTCTCAATCTTTTGCAACCTTCAAACGCTGCCTCAAACCTGTTTCAGCCACTTTCTATTTTGAAATGGTGAGAAGACAACCGTAAAGCTCCCTATGGTCTGTCTGTCTCACGGGGGTGACTCACCAAAACACCACAGGTCCATGATGGTGCCTCTGTGCTCCCTGAGTGGGTCTCTGAGTGGGATTTAGAGTGAGGACCAGCCACGGGTGGATGGGAGTGTGGGGTGCCCCTGAAGCCTCATCTCCATCTGCCTGGAGCCTTGTGGAGGTGATAAATACAAATGTGCACCCAAGTGAGTGGATGTGAAAGGCAATGAAGACGTTTAATGCAGGAACTTGTGTGATTCTTTGTTTGTAAATCCCTGGGTTTGCTGTACCTATCCCTCAGGAAGGTGATACAGCCAGCTATCTAATTTTTCATGCATTTTACCATTAAAAGGGCA
>VWZP01002201.1:1071848-1111251 GCA_013396995.1 Dicaeum eximium | reverse complement strand
CGGCTTGCTTTATGATTCACTGATTGCAGATGTTTCCTGTCAGGTGATGGCAGTGCTTGGCTTTCTGTTTGTCACTTCCAAAAGGCAAAGGTGCTTGGCACCGTTTGGAGCACGTGCTGAGCCACCAAGCCACACAAGCTGCCACCCCAGGAGGTGCCAGCTCCGAGGGCTTCACGTCTCTACGTGCCTGCATCTGTGCCAAAGGACTTTCATATCTGTTCTTGGGCTAAAAACACATTTCCAAAAGGAGTCATAGGGACTCACGGAAGAAAACAAGGTGTGGTAATGGGTAACTGCCCACTGCCACTTCAAGTGGGTTTTAAAGTATTTTCTGGCCAACTGCTCAGACATCTTACTCATACCAGGTTCGGGTCAGATCTTGACCAGCAAACAGACAGAGAATTACACCTGACCTCTCCTGTGACCTTACCAAATCCTGCAGCCTGGGTGCCCAGACACTCCTGACTGCAATAATCTTGGAGCATGGCACAGGCTTTATCACATTCAGGCCCAAAACAATACAAAGCCACTATCTTCATCATTAAAGAACAGAACAAAACATAAATCCCCCTTTTCTATAAATGCATTAAAAATATATAGGACCTCAAGTATTTGAAAGTAGTCTTGACTATGTGAAGATGAAAATCCTGTTCTATTAAGAAAGTTTTGAAGCCCCATCCTTTCTTCAAGCGACAAGTTGCATCAAAAATCTCAGAGATCCTGAGTAACAGAAATCCTAGAAAAGACATGTGCTGTATACAGCACTGCTGACATTAAAAATGTGATTTATCTCTCTTTTGACTGTTTATCTTATGGATGCCAAGAGCATCATAGCCCACTTCTCTCATTAGCCATGCCACAACTGCATCAAGGTGTAAATACAGGGCTTATGGAAAGAGTGAGCGTTTCCACTTTACCCCGCAGCTCTGCGTGCACAGGTTGCTGACATGGGCCAGGAGGAGAGATGCCAGCCTTATTCTGGAGATAGGGAAGGAGCCTTTTCATCTCAGGCATCGCTGTGAGCAGCCTTCACACATGGGCTGAGGTCTGGGGGCAAAGCCCTCAGATGAACACACTGCTAAATACACCGCTGAGCCCTGTCAGAGCCAAGACCTGCACCCAAATGTCATTGTGCTATTTTTGAGGGGGAAATCCCACCCTGAGACAGCAAAATTTAGAGGCTCTAAGAGTTACTTTCCCCCTGTTTCTCTCCTGCTGAGCCATGAGGATGCAGGGTAGCTGGAGGCGCAGCTTGCCCGGGGTCTGTCAGCTCCCCAGCCCTGCCCTGTGCTTTAAACAGGACAAACAGGTTATGACATTAAAGTTTCAAAACCTAGGGGGGGTACCTCACACGGGAGAGGTTAATGCAGGGGCACTCTAGGCCCCTGGAGAAGGGGAGGGGATGTTTTCAGGCTTGAAATGAAGACACAACTTTTCCAAAATTGGAGCTGGCTCAGAAGAAAACCAAACTCACCCTCCCCTCCCACGGCTCTCCTCCAGCAGCTCTGTGAAACCTGTACCTTGGCAGGCAGAGGCTCAAAATCACATTGCCTCAGGCAAGGCTGTATCTCACCCTGATCAGAGCAGCCCAGGGCCAGGATCCCTGCACTGGCTGTAGAACTTCTGAGCATCCAGTTGCCAACCAGCTGAGGGGGAAAACTGCACTCCTCTGCCTAAACACCGATCTGAAAGAGCCCAGCCATACCCAAAGATCAGTAGCCTCAAACCCAGAGCCTGTGGAGATGCTGCTGCTGGTGAGGTCTCTGTCCCATTGCCATCACCGAGCTGGGAGTGAGGCTGGAAGAAAAAAGACACAAGTGGGTCTTGGGTTTATTACTCTAACTGGCACGTTGGCATGGGAATGCTGTGGGCAACCCATAGAACTGTGAGATGTGGGATTTTAACAGGATCAAGGGGAAAACTTGCCCTGTGATGAAAGTGGAGGAAAGCTCTTGTCCCTGGGCATAAGATCTCTTCCCTCCCATGCCCTGAGTTCCTTGCACAACCAGCACTTTATGGAGGGTGAAAGGAAGAAAATCTCCTTTTTGGCTGCCCCATGGCTGGGAGCCCTGATGTTGTGCCCTTGCCTTCTCACTGTGGGTGCTGAAGCCCTGAAATTAGGCTGCAGCACCCACCATCACAGTACAGAGCTGCCCTGGTTGGGTGTCAAAGCACCTCTGTGCAGGGTTCCTCACTGTGCCTGCCCCAGCAACCCCAGAGCAGTCTGCAAAAGAAGAAAGCACTTGGCAAAAGGTGAGAAAAGTCTTGGAGGACTTAGAAAATCTGCTTGTGAGCTCTGAACTGAACTGCAGGTGGGCAACACCTTAAAGTTGCGTAGTGGGAAGGACCTGTTTGGGGTCCAAAACACTCTCTAAGGGCCACCCCAGGAATAGTGGTGTCCAAGCAGTCCCCTGGTGTTAGCACAGGTTCTGGGGCTCAGGAACTGCCTGTGCTGACTGAGGGGGAGAAAGAGAAAAAGCAGCTTTTTGGGACAGGAGCAACCACTAAGTATACTGAAGAAGTATGTGTTATGCTCCAGCAGTATCCATGCTGTCCTTAATTTCCTTAAATCTGCTAGGAGCCCTCCCATGGGATTTAATATACCATTTTACAAGAGAACAAGGTGTGTCCACCCCCTTACAGAGCAAAGGTGAGTGGCATCAGGGAAGCAGCTGGTGTGGCAGGGAGGGAGGTGCTGTATGTGGCTGTCCCTTGGCTGGGCTCGGCCATCCCTGTCTGAGGGATGCAGTGGCTGAGGAATGCCATCCCCCTCTCTGAGGCTAAGCATCCCTGCTGCTCTTCCACCCCTGCAGTGGAAAGGGCAAGCAGAGAGAAGGCTCCACCCTGCCTCAGCTCCCCCCACTGCATGTGCTCCCCCATGGCTGACGGGCCCCCAGACCCTGGGAGAGTAACACCCTGACATTTCCCCTTCTCCTTCTGTCCCCAAGTGCCATTTCTTAGCATGGCCAAGCTCTCTGTCCCCTGCAGGGCTTCGGAGGGCACCCACTGCAGTTGCTGCATCCAGCAGGAGGGAGGAAAAGGGGTGGGGGGGGACAGTGGGATGCAGATGAAAACAGCTGGGAACCCCTCCATCTGCCAGAGGGTCACAGTTTCACTCCCAACCATTGTGGGAACTTCCTCATGGATCCATATACTATTTTTTAAAATCATTTATTCTAGCTTCTGAAGCCCTCCAGTGACAAGCTGTCATTTTGCTCTTTTAATCATATTTTGTGTCTGTGCTGCTCTCTAGGCGAGTCGCCGAGCTGCTTCCTATCTCTCCCAACACTTAACCATTTACAGCCTGAAAGACATGCAGAGATGTTTTTCTCTTTTCTGGACGTTGAATACATCCTCTCTTTCACCTTCCTTTCAGCACCTGCCAGAGCTGGTGTTACAGTTGCAATTTATTTGCAGTAAGATCCCTGCGAAGGAGAAGGGAGAGCACTTGGAGAAGAAAAGGATGGCAGTCCTCAAGGAAACCTCTTAGTGAGTCCTGGTTCAACTCAGATCTAGGTCCAATAAAAGTAAAAACTAAATATTCTTAATTATTTGCTATTCTCAGCAGCTCTCTGAAGGGCTGAAAAGATGGTGTGGAAGAGAAAGCTACTATGGGTTCAGTAATGCAGTTTTCTGTTTGGTGGGCAGCACCTACCAGGAGCCCTGAGAACAGGTACCCAATCCCTGGCATCCCTGTGCTCCTCTGGCTGGGTTTGCTCTGGTGCAAGCTGTACATTACCAGCAGAAATTCCTGAAGCCCAAATGTCTGCCAGATCACCTGGAAGCCTGAGCCCTTCCCAAGAAGCCTGGAGGCAAGGAAGCAGGATGCTATTCTAATGTAGAAGACACTTTTACACACAGCATCTGCTTGAGCAATCTACAGAAGTGGCATTCAGCTTCCCTGGCAACTTTGCAAGTGCCAGGGAAAATTCACAAAAGAGATATTTTTAAATGGTAGAAGAATTGCCTCCTTACAGATGGAAAGCAGGTAAGGAGGTGGCCCTGCTGCCCTCATCTCTTGTGCAAGTGAGTGGCTGGAAGGTATCAGAGGACCTCTGAACCCACTGCTTTGTATATCCACAGGGACCCTTGTGATTGAATGGAAGCAGGAGAAGGAAGCAGAGTTTCCCACATCAGTGATGCCCACAGTCACCATTTATATGCTGCAGAAAGAGGGCTCTCAGGGACTTTAAGGGAGCTGCTGCAGTGCCTGGGAGGGTTTTGGTGGGATCTGTACCAAATCTACACAATCTTCCCATGCTCTCACCTGCCCTTCTTCCAGCTGTGGGTCTCCTCTGCTGAGCTGTCTCTGCCAAGGGGCCCCTCTGAAAGGAGAGATCTGCTGCATCTGGCTGCCAAAGTCCCCTTCAGTGCCTGTGGCAGCAGTGACATTTAGTGCTCCTCAGCCTTGCAGAGACAACACCTTTGGGATTCAGTGACCACAAGGACCCAGCAGTGGGCTTACACTGCCATAAGCAGGGACAGATGGTGAGGACGAGCGTGTTGCTCAGGTATAAACAGCAGCAAGAGGTGATAAGAAAGGTCGTGTGCAGTTGCTGAGGGAGACCTGCTACAACCAATTGCCTGTAAAAACTCCTGTGAGATCCAGGATGAGTTTGCAAGGCTGATAGTTAGATTAATAATGTTCTCCCTCATGGGACAGGAATTTGCCCCGTGGCAGATCTCAGCCTCCAGCTCTGCAAGAAGCACAAGCTGTGTAAAATGTAGCTGTGTCTCATCCATGCTCGGGTCAGCAGCAGGGCTGGGGCCTGCACCCCCTGCTGCCACACAGTCCCCTGCCATGAAGCATCCCTGCAGCCTCTGCTGCCTGCCCACTTCTCCTAGTTGTACCCCACATCTTCTCTGTGAACCTGAAAACTTTGCCTGCCCCTCCAACTCTGAAGTGAATGGTATATTCTTAATTTTCATAATTAATGCTATTCCTGTTATTAAGGGCTACCAAGAATCTGCCCTTGAGGGGTGTATTAGAGGAGATGATGGCTAAATATGTGGGATTGGACAGGCCCTACCCTACAGGCTTGGTAGCCAGTGGTGTGCATCTTCCCTGTCTTGGAGATGTGCTGGCTGCAGCTCTGATTGATTACAGGTGCCAGTTTGGTAACACAGCTGCTGAACACAGCGTGTTCCTCCTTTCAGATTCTGATTCCCACTTCCCTGAATAAGTCTTCCCTGAATAAGACAGATAAGAGATGACCTTGTCAATGCTTGCCTGATGGTTTCCAAACCTGTTTACTCTGATCTCTTCCTGGTCATCCCAGGAAAGTGCTGCTGGGATGGAGATACTCTATGTGCAAGCCCATACAACACGAGCAGAGCAAGGGCAATGACTGTCTTTAGACCTCAGCCTCTTCTTTTTCAGTGCTGGAGCTCTTTGCTCCCCACAGAAAAGCTAAAAGAAAGGAGTGGGTGCAGGGGCAGGAGTGGGGGATGATGGTGTGGTGGAGACCCTCAGCCACTCCTCCCCAGGGAGGTGCACATTCACCAGCTGGAGCTGATGCCAAGGGGGAAACACTTCTCCCCTCTCCCAGCTGTGTGACAGGGGACCCACGGGCAAAAAAAAGACTGTGATACCTTCTCATTTGTGGCCAACCCGATGTAGTTTTTCCTTTCTCGATTCCCCTCCTTCCCTCACTTACCCCCCTCACCTACCTGCAAGTCACTCCTCAGGAGAGGGGCTGCATTCCTCCCATAGCTCAGCAGCACAAATGCCAAGAGACTGAGAAGCAGCCTGCCCCAGCCTGGTGAGATTCCTGCAGTCCTTCAAGCCCTTTGAATCTGGAAGAAGTGTAACCAGCAGCTGAGAAATGCATCAGTGAGTGAGAAAGGTTCTAATCCTGCAGTGGTAGCAATGGTGTGGGGCAGACTGGGTATGTGGCTAGATCTGACTGCTGGAGTTGAAATCCAAACTCTTAAAAGCCTTGGAAACTTTAAAGTACCTTTAAAAACCCCAATATTTTTGAGGCCAACATCGAGGCAGTAAAGGTGCCCTCTTGGGCAGGTGCATCTGCTCAGCACGTTTAGAAAGCAGCTATTTAAAAATACAGTTCCTCTGTGCTGGCAGAGGGAGGTCCTGCAGCCACAAAGACACAAAGAGAGTCTAAACGATGAATATCCATGTCCCAGGCACAGGCTTATTTTCCTTGGGATTCAGAGGGTGGAAGAGTGGGCTGCAAAGGGCTGGAAGCATCAAGAGAGGAGAGAGGTAGCATGGGCATGGCTCATGGCTATCACTAATGTGTCCTTTGGGGATGTGCCTGGTCAGGAATGCTCTCCTGTGGCCAGTCAGGGATAAGGTTCTCCTCAGGGCAGTGCTCAACCAGTGTCAAAACAGCTGCAACAGCAGCTTTAGTCAGGTGTGGAGGGTAACTGAGGCATGGCCCTGGGTGCCCATCTCCTAAAATCCTGAACTGCTGACTGTCATGGCTCAATCCCTCAAAGCCACCTGCTCCAAGAGAGAGGAGGGAGCCAGTGAGGTCTGTTCACTGCAAAAAATCCCATCTTGCCTTTCAAGGCTACTGCAGGGGTCATGGAGCATCCAGGGAGAGGATTGCTGCAAATTGTAGCCCAAATGCCTTCTTGAACATCTTGTCATCTGTGTGCTCCCACATCTCTGCTGGTCTCCATTGACCAGAAACAACCAGAGCCCAGCAAAGGCATGGGTGCTTGGGCAGGCTGGATGGGGAATAGAAGGAAAAGAACCAAATTTTGTAGAAATTTTGGTTAAAATTAATTTGGATTAAAATTCCTCAGAGATTTTAAGGCAGATTGTCACAAAATGAAGATCACTTCAACCTCAGGAGTCTGCCATAGGATTACCAAAGCTTTGCATTATTTTTTAGAAGTCTGTCACTCCTCAAGTAAGAAGCTCATTCCTTGGGTTATTTCCCCTGCAAAAATATTACTGGGAGTGCAAACCGTGTCCTAGGGCATTTCATAGAATCATAGAATAGTTTGGGTCGGAAGGGGTCTTAAAGATCAACTAATTCCAACCCCTCTGCCATGGGCAAGGACACCTCCCACTAGATGAGGTTGCTTAAAGCCCCATCCAACTTGGCCTTGAACATTTCCAGGGATGAGGAGTCCACAACTTCTCTGGGCAACCTGTGCCAGTGCCTCACCACCCTCACAGTGAGGATTTTTTCTGAATAACTTATCTATACCTGCTCTCTTTCGGTCTAAAGCCATTTCCCTCCTTGTCCTCTCACTACATGCCCTTGTCAAAGTCCCTCTCCAGCCTTTTTGCCGGCTGCTTTGGGGACTGGGGGGCTGCTCTAGCGTCTCCCTGGAGCTTCTTCTTCTCCAGGCTGAACAACCCCAACTCTGTCAGCCTGTTTGCACTGGAGAGGCACTCCAGCCCTCTAATCATCTTCATGGCCTGCTTGCAGCACGTTCATTCAAAGGAAAAAAACCCCAGGTTTTATATCTTGCAGTAAACCATGAAACGCTTCGGGTGTGGGCTGCTGTGGGCCTGGAGAGGGGTTTTGGGGCTGTACCCTCCCGCTGGCACAGGAACAGCTGGAGCCCCGAGACAGGGACACCCAGGTGGGGCTGGCACTGACCCTTGAGCTGTGCTGCTCTTTTGGCAGAGGGGCTGGCGTTTGCTGCAGTCCGGGTGCGGGGGCAGCAGCGGGCCGGCCGGCAGACCCCAAAGCGGGGAGCAGGGAGGGGTGCAAGGGCGGGATGCCGGGGAGCAGGGGGGATTGCGGAGGCAGGATGGTGGGGAGCAGGGAGCATTGCGGAGGCAGGATGCCGGGGAGCAGGGAGGGGTGCGGAGGCAGGATGGTGGGGAGCAGGGAGCATTGCGGAGGCAGGATGCCGGGGAGCAGGGAGGGGTGCGGAGGCAGGATGGTGGGGAGCAGGGAGCATTGCGGAGGCAGGATGCCGGGGAGCAGGGAGGGGTGCGAGGGCGGGATGCTGGGGAGCAGGGGGGATTGAGGAGGCAGGATGGGGGGGAGCAGGGAGCATTGCGGAGGCAGGATACCAGGGAGCAGGGAGCATTGCGGAGGCAGGATGCCCTGGCTGCCGGCGGACCCGCAGCGCCGCCCGGTGCGCTGCCGCCGCACTGCGCCGCTGCTCCCGCCCCTCACGGCACCGAGACCTTGCGGGACCGCACCTCCCAAAACTCCGGCCCTGCCTTCGCCTTCCCCAGTGAAACAGCAGCAGAGCAGCAGGGCCCTCTTTGCCATTGAGGTACAGCTCCCGCCGTGCCCTGTGTGTCACTGATTTTGTCCGTGCACCTGATTTAGTCCAGCATCACCTGGGCAAAACCTGCGAGGTGCAGGTGCAGCCCCAGAGCAGATCACGGACTGCTCGCACAGCCTCCTTGTGCACACACCAGGCTGGGGATCCCCGCCCAGGGAAGCAGTTCACAGGAGCAAGACTGTTTTAGGGAGGGTCTCCTCACTGCTGGGATGGCCCCTTCCAAGCCCGGCTCCTCCTCCTTGCAGCCCTCATGGTGCACCCTGCGAGGAAGTCACTCGTTCATGACAAGTGGATGGCCCATGCTATCCTGATAGCCTCAGACATGCACGGATCATCCCTGTCTTGCACAGGTCATCTATTTCATCTGTTTTCCACCTTAAAACGCTACACGGAAAACTACAGACTTCTCTGCATTCGCTGCACCACCAGGTCGTTCCTATCTGTAAAGTTACCACCATTTTCTTTCAGACCCGTGGTGAAGATATCAAACTGCTTTGGCCAGAGAGGATGCCCTCCTCTCATTTACCAAGGGTGCTTTCTTTAGGGCTCGTTTCCCATGCTTTTTTACTGCACAACTAACTCCTCTTTGCATTTTAACTGCTCATGTCCCTAAACAGAGAAGCTTTCAGTCGGTAATTTGGGGTGCTTTCAATTAAGACTACATTATTTGAGAGGGATTTACCATGGAACTGCCCCAGACCATCTCAGATTCACTGCTACCCCCAAGGTGAGGGTACCACCAAGACCTGCCTTTGCACTGGGGCAACAACCCTGTCTTTTTCCCCATAAAGAGATCACGTCCTGCTACTTTCCTGTGCATCCCAATTCCACCTGCCTGTGGTGTCACTACAAAGCACAACCAAAAATCTATACTTCTTCAATGCCCTGTGCCTTGCCGAGGACAGGGCTAATAGGAGAGGCAGACCACTTGAGAGGCAGATCAATAGCCCTGCCTGGGTTTGATGGTAGGTGTCTCCTGGAGCCAAGCATTGTCTAAACCCTCAATTACCCTTCCCTCGCCTCTCCCTGCCTCCTGACAGCCGCGGTGGTTAAACCCTCTTCAGCACTCACAAGTGGACTGCTGCCTAATAAAAGGCTGCAAAATGCCAGCACATCCCTGTGCCACTTCAGCAGGTCACTGTTTAATGCTGAAAAGAAATGCAGTGAAGCAAAACTGACCCATGCCTCCACTTATAAGGAAAGTGGCAACAACAGAGAAAAGAAGGAAAAAGCAGGTTTTAAAAATGCATTACAAGGAGCAGGGGGCTTAAGACCTTTTAGAAACAGTTTCAGACGAAGCCTGTGGCCCTATTTTTCACAGCAGACAGCTAAATTTTCAAAGGTTACCTAAGTGTCAAGCTTTTCCAAAAATCAGGTCCAGAACAGTCACTTCAATACAGGAGTCTGAATCAAAACCTTTTTGGGTGGCATGGGTTTTGAGTGTGGAGAAAGGGAGAGGGGAGTGGCAATCCCTGCCCTGCCCTGGGATATGCTCATCTGTGGAGCTGTTCCCTGTCTGCTGTCAGGATACATCCCTGGGCTGCAGGTGGGGCTGATGAGGAAGGAGAAGCAGATGCCCATTCCCAGAGATTATTGCCAGTCACCCTGCAGTGAAGTAGGATCCCATCAGAAGTGTGAAAATGAGGGTGAAAGAGGGTGAGCAAACATGCTGCCATGAGGAGATGAGGGACAGGAGGTCTCTGTGGGCTGGGGCTGTGCGTCCAGCTGGACTCAGCATGCTTGGCTTCCTGGAAACTCAAGAGGGAGATGAGATTTCAGGCTCCCTAATGCCCATCCCCACCCATGAAACAGATGAATGTTTACTGAGAGGCAGTAAGCTGTTCCAAGTCCCTCTTGTTTCAGGAAACCGCTTCTTTACGGACATCTCCTGAGCTCATGAGGAGCATCTGTCAGTGGAAAGGAGGACAAGAGCACGCCTGAGGGCTGCCAAACTTTTGCAATCTTCCTGGGATGTATCCCCCCATCAAGGCAGAGCTTGCCTGGCATGAGGGCCCTCGGGAGCAGCTCCAGCCTTCTGCCTCCCAGTTCAACCCCTGGCTGAGCACCGGCAACCTGGGGCAGAAGGGAGGCTTCAGAGGAAGGCTGAGGAGAAACTTGCAACATCAGGAGCGTTTTTGACCAATTCCTTTCGTCAGGGGAGCTGAGAGGATGGTTTGGATTTCGCTTCCTCACGGACGTGTCTCTGATTACACCTCCTTGAGACCTAACAGAATTTTGATAGCACTGAGCAAAAGGCAGGGTGGAGATGGCCATGGGACTTTTTATCTGATTTGCATACAAAATAAACACAGAAGCTTTCTGCATCAGCTTTACCCCCTATTTTAGGAGGTAAGTTGGCATGTTGGCCCTCAGAAGGAGATTCCAGGATCAGGACCGTCTTGCAGACTTCTCCAGGCCACCAGATCTCAAGAAACACAAGAATGGAATTTCCTTCAGCCATGCCCGTGGGGGTGTGAGCAGAAATTTATGTCCTGCACAGCTGTGGACTCTGGGAGAAGCTGGTCTGCTTTTCAGGCCTTGCTAGCAGGAGTAGGAGCCCAGGACTGACCTACCCGTGGTCAATCCTACCACCTACAGCGAGACAGGAGAATAACAGAGGGATCATGAAAGCTGGGGAGGCACCACTGGGAAACTCAGCCTGCTCTTCTTGCCCTGTGTTGGAGGCCTGATAGAACAACCATTATGGGAGACAGGGAAGGGAGCAGTGTGTGGTGCCGTGATTAGAGAAGAGCCTTAGAAAGGATGTCAGTGTGACTTTTCGTGCTGCTATTGAACAGAAATGCGGCACCTTCCTGTTCTAGGAACTCCAAAGCCCTCACAGTGATGGGCAAAGAACAGCCACCTCCTGAAGGATCACGTGAGCCACCATTTGTCCCTGTCCACCCGTGCTAACAGTGTCTGGGGGACGTGGGGGAAGGTTCCCTGGCTGTGACTCAGCGTGGGGCCAGCTGGAGCACTGAGTCACTCGGTGCCAGCGGAGATGACAGGCCAGCAGGCACGTCACAAGCAGCAGCCTGTCATCTGTCCCCGTGCTCGCTCGGCCCTGCCAAGAGTCTGTGTCCATGGCTCAGGACTGCCCCACGGGCAGCAGGGACCCAGTGGCACTGGGGACAGAGCCCCGGGGGTGATCTGGGAGTAGCTGCAATGTGTCATGGCAACCAGGAGAAGGTAGTGAGGTGTCATGTTGTTAACAAGGGCACTAAGTGGTCCTTACATAAAAATCTTCCCAGCGAAATGAAAGGTGTGTTGCCCAGCTGGAGGGAAAGAGGCTTCCTTTTTTTCGTTCTTTTATTTCGCTTGCTTTTGGGTTTTTACATTTTTGGGGGAGGGATTGTTTCAGGTGGGCTTTTGAAGAGGATTTTTTTCAAGTGCTGCTATATTCCTTGTCTTTTGTATTCTCTGCATTGATGATCCCAGAATGGCAGGGTGGTTGAAGTTGGAAGGGATCTCAAGACTGCACTGTTCCATTCCCTGCTTAGGCAGAGCAGCTGCCTGGGACTGGGCTCAGCTGGGCCCACCAGCACCCCCAGGGCCTTTTGTGCAGAGCTGCTTCCCAGCCAGTTGGCTCCCAGTATGTGCTGGTGCGTGGGACTGGGACTGTTCCCCTGCAGGGGCAGGACTTTGCACTGTCACTTGCTGGAGCTGAGCACTTCTTCAGCCTGCAAAGGTCCTTTGGAAGGGCACCATAGCCATCTGGCCATCCAGTGTGCCACATGTCACCCGGGAAACAGAGGATAACCTCATTTCAGTTCTAGTTTTTAAGCCCTTCCCGGGAATGAGGAGTTTTTAAGTCCATTTTGGGTCTGTAGAGCTGACCAGAAAGAGACCAGTGGGAACTATCCACAACGTGTTTTCCATCTTGGAGCATGGATTTCTCTGACAGAGAAGTTCTAAACGCCTCCTTACCTGACTAGCCCTGATCATGCTCTAAGAGCTGCTTGCACACAAGGCCTTTCAAATAGATCTGGACCAGAGGGAGAGGTTAATTTGTGAAAACAAGAAGCGAAGAAGGATAATCTAAGGATAACTGGTCTCATCCTTGCACTCAGGCCCCCATTATCTCTCTGTGCCTAAGTTTGACTTCTTTGACCGTGGTTTGGGGGCTGCCTGCTGCTCTCTAGGTGGGAGAACAGTGCCAGGAGAGTGTGCACAGCCAGTGCACTGCTATATCCCCCTGCTGGATCCCCAAGCTGTGCTGGGAGGGAAGAGCACTCCTCCTCTGGAATTTTATCCTCAAGGAGTAAACCAGGGAGCAGCATTTTATTTCAGCCATGCTCTCCACTGCCTGGCAGCTGCAAATTGCCATGGAGACACCCCGTGAGTGGAAAGAGGTGCTGAAGCTGGGTTGGCCACCAGAAGGAGACCAGGTGTCCTGCCCAAACGAGGTGTGGCACGGCCTGTATGGCTCCTGCCCTGCATGATGTCCCTGAGTCCACGTGAGAAAGGTCTGGCACTTGGGAGGGAGGTGACAAGGGTGGGATGGTGACCCAAAGCAGACAGTGGAGCCACACCAGCTCTGCACCGTTTGCTCGTTTGAGATGCCCCAAGCTGTCACCCTCCAAACACTGCTGGTCCTGATCCAACAGGGGCTTAACAGAGGCCTTCTCCAGGAGCTGCCAGGGCTGGAAAGCAGCCCTACATCATGAGACATGGGGAAAACCAGGCCGTTGTCCCTGCTCCTGGCCCGCGCTGCTTATCGGCGGCGCAGTGGGAGCAGCTCCGTTTAGGGATGTTTGCTCTGCCTGGCTGCAGCAGTGTGATAGGGAACATCAGGGCCCCTGCCACTCCCCACTGCCACTGTCACTGCCACAGACAGTGTGTGCAAAGGCAGATCCTCACTCCCATCCTCAGCCTCACTGGGTCCAGCCCGTGGCTGTGCCCACCTCTTCCATCTGCTCTGCTTAAATTTCTCCAGTCCACCCCAGCCTAGCCTCCACAGCAGGGTTTGGGAAAGCCCCCTCCCCAAATCCTGACCCCTTAATCTCTTTGAAAAGCAGAAAGGACTGCTCATCTTTTGCTCAGTTATTTGCAAAACCCCAGTACAAGGGAAGGAAGCTGGTTCTGCATGTGGGGATGGCACCCTGGTCTAGATCCCCTCTGAGCTCCCCTTGGCTCCTCCTCACCTCATCCTCACCAGTTTCTTGGCCAATCTCAGGAACAAACCTCTGGCTAATGGCAGGGGACTCTGACTCAGTGCATGCCTTAATAACAGGTTATCAGCCATATTGATGCTGCTCCCATTTCTGAGTGCTGGAGAGGAGGCTGCAGCTCCCCTGCAACTCCCAACGACAGCCTGCTGAAGCCTGTGTACCCCAGAGCATTTTTTGGGACATGGAGAACTTTCTTGGGATGATGTGGGCTCTTGGAAGAGTTGGGGCTGGGCATCTCTTTTGTGCTGTCATGAATGGGACCAAATTTCTGCATTTTGGACACAATTTTTAAGCATGGAAATAGGGGGCTGGATGGGGTATTACTTACTTGCTGTGCTGTCCCCTGCCTGCCAGGTGATTCCTGAACTGATGGAGAGCTCTCATTAGTGCATGTTCTCTCCTAGGGATGCTGCACTTGTGTCTCTCGGGGGTCAAAAAGTACCCTGCACTTTCTTTGAGGTTCTTTCACAGAGATGCTCCTCAGCATCCCTGTGAAATGAAATTCTAGTATTCTAGTGACAGAAAACTGCTGTAAGAGGGAATGCTTGGGGACCTGGAGGGATGTTAGGTGCAGTTGTGCTGAAGCCAATGGGATGAACCCTTTTACACCCTAAGCTGTAAATTTTCACTTATGCTCAAGCTCACTCTGGAGAAAAATTTGGAAAAGATGACAATCTGGGGAAAAATCCTTGTTTTTTATGACAGGAGCCTTTGATCCTCCTAGTTATGCCACATGAGTGCCTTGGGAAGCAGAGGTTTGGCTACAGTCCTGGAAAGTATGGGCTCTGTAACAGCCAAACCAACCATAGGAAAGTGTTAAACTAACCTTCTGCCATCCCTTTATCAAAAAAGAAAAGAATAAAAAAGGAGATAATCCTTGTTTAAATATCACAAGCAGCAGCTGAGTCAGTGGGAGCTTTAGACTGGAAATGTCAGGGAGGAATTTAGATTTTCTGAGCAGTCGCTGCTCTGCAATTACCATAAGGTACTTACAAGGACCCCTTGTCTCCTGTTGCCCTCAACACGCATCTGCAGGGAGGGGGAGCAGAGAAAAAACACATGGCCCTACCGGGGACAGATAAGGAAATCCAAACTCCATCCCACTAAAGGCACAAGGCAAATCCCTTCAGGCTATGGTCAGGCTTCTGCTGCTGTTCAGGTCAAACATAGGGAGGGAGGAAGGGAACAGGGAGGTGGGGGAAGGCAAACCCACTGGAGAGGCAGGGAAGCAATATGAGAAAGAGGAGAAAATCACATCCTGCCTCTTCCTATAAAGGTATTTATTTGCTTTTGGTGATGTTTCGGAAGTAGGAATGAGAAGGGAGACAGAGCAATGAAGATCCGGGGAGTTTTTAGCCTCTTCTCTGTAGTGCTTTTCCTCCTGGACCATCCCACCTCGTTGCCATCCAGCACGTCCCTGATGTAAATTAAATAAGTGAAAGTACTATTACACCTCCTGATGCAGGCACTGCCAGCACCAAAGGGAAAGGGGAAAGGATGAGCACTCAAGCCACGTCATTTCTACCACATTAAGTGATGCAGAGAGATGAGTTTTCCCAGCTGGTACACAGGGAAGGGCCAAAGGCTTCCTCTGCAGGGGTGATGTATTCTTACCTGTGTTTTCTCAGGAAAAATGCGAGGTTTCTGAGACCAGTCTCGGCCAGTGCAAGGTGGAAGGGCCTCAGCCATGCAGTGCTGGTGGGTCTTGGGAGGAGTCTACCCTGCCTTCCTGGGGCTTCCTGGCTGGGGGCAGTAGGTAGCCCATCCCAGCTTTGCGCCTTGTGGGTCACCACAGCCGGATCTCCTCCTGCACAGCACGCAGCTGTCCATCCCCATTACAGAATCACAGAAGTCTTACCCTGTCCTGTCCTGGACAAAACCTTCAGGTGAAGTGCCTGATCAGGATAGGATAGCTCAGGCAAAGGGGAACACGGCATTCCCAATGTCCACTTGGCTTGCTTGCCATCACTATTAAAAACATATGTCCTGCTGCCTACTTGAACTTTTCTCCTTTGCCTAACTTTCAGCTATTGGTCTTTTTGTTCTCTTCTCCACTAAGACCTGTATGAACCTAAAGATCCGTAGGGATCCATATGTGGAAGCGACAGCCCCACCATTTGGGAGGATAGGAAAAATAATCTCATAAATGCTTTTCCATGGCGTCATCCCAGCAGCTTAATGGCAGAAGTACTGAAGCCAGGCATATTGTTCCAGTAGAGATCCCAGACTCTTTTGTTTCTTTACTTTCCTTGACTGTGAATCAATAAAACATTGTTGATACACCTTGAAGATCCAGAAGAGAAGCACAGGGCTTTGATGAGTCATCCCCTTAAGCCTGCTGGGTGGAATGAACCTTGCCATGGATGATGCATTTACATTCATCCTCTGAAAAGGAGAGGAAAATATTTTCTCATGCTCTTTTCCATGTATTTATTTACTTGATGACTACCTGTTAGGAATAACAGATGAGATCCCAAGCAGATGTGAATCAGTAGGAAAGCACTGACTTCACTGTGAAATGATGGTGCTGATTTCCAGTAGAGATCTGGTTGTGTCTTTGTAATAAATCTCGCTGTTCTATGCTGAGTGCAAAACATCTTTTTGTGTATAAACAGAACTTTATAATGAATAAACGTTTGTATGAAGTCAATATGGTGACATTTTCATAGGTCTGAGACCCTTTGTGTGACATGTAGTGCTAAAATCACATCAGACCTTTTGTTTGACAGGTGGATGGTTTTTATCTTCCAGTGCCTGAGGAGAGAGGGAACTGACTGGGTAAGAGGAAGATGATTTGCTGTTCACATGGAAGTAGCACTGAGCTGCATTTTGCTGGTCCACCTTGGTGACCCGAGCTGTTGTTACAGAAGATGAGAAAAGGGGTAAGAGGAGGGGGAGGAAGATGTGTCTATGCCAAAGAAGTTAGGTGTTCATGAAAATGGAGTGTGTTGGGCAAACACTGACAAAGTGCTGATGGAAAACCCTTGTCCTCTTCTAGCATCGTTTGCTTCCACAGCTGGAAAAAAGGAAACTGAGGGGAAAACAACACTCAGAGGAAGGGACCAAGAGCAGATATGGGGCCAAGACCCATCCCAGCCACACTGTGCAGCCTTGCAGTCAGGCCCTAAGTCACAGGGACCACGGGCTGAAATCCCTTCAGGTCCCATGTCATCAGCTTTGGCCACACTCAGAGCAGTCCGACACACAGTGAAGGTTTCCTTCTGGAAAATCAGTGGGAATGTGCTTTGGTACCTCACCAAGGCTTGTCTTTCTCCTTTCTGGTGCTGCTTTGAGTTACTTAAATTCTGTCTTACTCCATGGCGTGGGTGAATAAGCAAGAAGGGTAAACATGCCAGACACCATGGTCATCAGCCACAAAGAGACTAAATCCCCCAAAACCAGCTTTCAGGAATGAATACAGCAGGACTGGGGCTTAATGAACTTGGCAATAATATGGGGACACGTCCTTAACTTTCTTTTTTCATCTACAGGAAGAGTTGAGAAATTGAGGTCACTGCAAACCTCCTAGTGCTGGGACTTCCAAGGCTCTGGAGAAAAATCAGCAGCAGCAGGAGTCCCTTTCCCACATGTATTCAGCAATGCCTGATGGACTACCAGGCATCAGGTGAGAGGAATGAAAGGAGGTGAGAGCCAAATGTTTCTATTGATTTCTGCATCCCTTGCCCGCCATTAAGTGGTTCTGCACAGCTGAAGGTCACAGCAATTACCAGCCTGGTGGCAGAAGGCAGGAAACAAAGCAGTGAGTCAAATGACTTGCCCATGGCCATGAGCTGAGCTGTCAGAGAGGCAGTCCCTGTTTTCCCTGTTCATGGTTGACAATAGAATTAGCTGTGGACATTTGGTTCTTCTTGTCATAATGTTTTGGATGTTTTTCTGCCTGCTCTTTAGCTGCACAATCTTTTTTTTTTTTTCCAAAAGCAAATTCGCTGTCAAACTCAATGTTCAGAAATTCAGTGCAAGACCTCCATATGATAATTACTGTTTCATGAAGGTTTTTCTACCTCTCTGGGAGCTTGTAGAATCCTCTTCAGTCTTTCCTCACTTCTCAAAAGGGTTGCATTTAGTTGTTTGTTTTTTTTTTTTTAAAGAAAGTAAACTCCAGGAACTGAAAGTAAAATATTTGGTGTCACAGACTTACATAAAATCAGGAGTACTGGTGGTGCAGAAAGTCTGTTGCAATACACATAAATTACCTTTCTGCACAAAGATGACATTCCCTGATGATCTTGTTAAAGAAATTGTCCACAAGTCGAAATACAGTGGGCCAGAGGTGTCATCAATTAATTTTACAACACCACTAAATGGCATGTTCCAAGAGGTGTGCATTATATTCCAACACTTGCTCCTGACTCTCTGCTTGCTGGCCACATTTCCAAAGAGAAAATTGCTCCTAAGTGCTTCCCCATTGATCTGAGACAAGATGGTTGTTTTAGATTCTGCAGCAGCAGGTGAGTCATCAATACAATATTTCTGATTTTCACTTGCTTGTTCCAGGTCCATTTGCTGAAATAGAGAGCTGGGTTTGCTTCTGAAAACTCCAGGCTAAATTCTCAGTTCCTGGGAAGAGGCTGTTTTCTCCCTCCATCCAGGTAGCCTCCAGTCATTTTGTAAACCCTTTCCCCAAACAATTCACTTTTTTCCTGAAAATCAGGTTATTTTCCTCTGAAAATGCTGCAAACACTTCTCAGAATTCTATTTTCACTGTTTTCCAATGAGTGGAGATTCAATGGGTTTCGAGGCAATATTTGAACAACATGAGCACAGAATTGTGTATCTGAATGTGAAGATGAAAACAGAGTTATGAGACCAGCCCCGTGCTTCAAAATGGGGGGCAGAAGGACATTTTTTGTGGGCTACAGGAATATTCTCAGATTTAGCTAAAGGCTAATTTGGCCTTCTGAAATGTGAAGTCTCTGACATGGATGTTTGCACTCAGCTGCTGAGGGTGTTGGCCTTGGTCCTTAAGCCATTGGCATCTTGGAGCAGATCTCTGCTGTGCACTACACTGTGAAAATGTACTGGCACACACTGGAGCAGGTTGCATAGCCCTACTCCATCATCTCTAGAAAAGTGCATGTTTTGCCTTTTTTTGACATAATTGGCTGTTTTGCTTTTGCCTTGGAAGAGCAACCCCTGCACAGAGACCCATCATGTCCCAGAGGTTGCCTCTCTGGAGTGGAGGGAATGTCAGAGCTTTTCTCCCAGGTGGCACAAAGCACCTCACTGCCCTGACTGGAGAGTTAGCACATCTCTGCTGCTTGCAGCCCCCCTTCCCCAGGGCTCATCTGTCATGAGCACAGAAGTCCATGTTTTCTAGATAATAGGAGGCTGCAAAGTTAAGAGGGAGGTGAGGATTTTAATTATCTCTTTTATGTTTTTTTTCCTCCCGATGCTGGCCCGGTCTTAGGGAGGACGCAATGATGCGAAGGCCTGAGGTGTCATTATGGGTTATTAAACTCCTTTGTGGCACTTGGGCATGTTGAATGGAGCTGTGAAGGGAGAAGAGGAAAAAACATCTCTTGATGGAGCTGGCTCACCCCCCTATAATTGCTTCAAAATCACGGCAGACTGTAATTATTCACGCTGTGGAGGGGAAGAGGGAGAGGGTGGGTGGAAGAAAGAGCAGAGAGCGTGCCTGGTCACCCCTCAGGGCTGCCAGGGCTGCCTTGGTGGTGCTGGGAGATGGCAGCTCACCCTCACATCAGAGTGCACCATCCCTCTCTATGGGCTGGGGCTTGAGGATGCACAAACTGACTGCAAGGATCTAGCCACAGAAATTAATATCTTGTTTCTGCACCACCAGTCCCACACCCAGTGGCAGGTGAAAGGAGCCTCCACAAGACCAGCAGTGCTTTGCACCTTAATGCCATTCCTGGATTGGTTTTGGGTCTGCTTCAAGCTCGAGGGAAGCACAGCCAGAGCATCCCATTTTATGGACTTTTCTGTCTGGGGACTGGTGCAGTGAAACAGTGTCCAGCTGTGTTTGCCATGGCTGCTTTATGTCAGATTAATCCCTTAAAACAAACAGCTGGATACACACGGCACCCACACACATTCAAAGATGGTCATGTGATTGGAGCATGAGAAACAAAGCAGTGATGGAGACTCATCCATCTGTTGTATTTCCTTTGTAAAGCTTCCTAAAGGCTCCTCTTCCCAATTAGCAAATCTGGTAATTAGTCAAACATGACAAAAGCTGAGACAAACCTGTCTTGGTTTAACCAAATAGGCTTACACCCCACGAAAAGTCATGTCTGATATCAGCAGAACCTAAACACGGACCCAGGCAGGTGGTTTATAGAGATGTAGACACATGAAGAGATGAAAAATTCTAAGATGTGGCTGGTTTCCAGAAAGATGGGAATTTGCCTGCGAAAGACACAAGCTGAAAATATGTTGAACAGCTTTGCATTGGACTGTCTGGGAAAAAGTAAAGCCTGTACTTTTGCAGCCGTGCTGATAATTGCTCTGAAGGACACCCACCCACCTTGCTGCCCAAAAGGAGGACCTGCTGCCACATGGTTTCTCCCAGCTTCCCTCCTTTGCCAGCTCCTCCAGGACAGGAGAACCAACCTGATTTCCCACTCTTATGAGAGAGTGAAGTTCTTACCATGGCAATTCCCTCATGGTAATCTGGACGTTTTGCCCTCGCTTGTGTGGAAAGCAGAACTTTGGCTCCATGCTGGACAGCATTTCCATACAATGCAGGGCTCTCATCACCAGACAGGGATGGGGCAGGCAGATTGGCAGGGCTTAAAGAAGAAGAGAGTTGTATGGCTAATTTGCCAACAGTAGGAAGACAAGGGAATGAAAATCAAGGGCTTTGGGATGAGATAACAAAATAGAAGGACTGATGATCTTGAATTTCACAAGCGAAGTAACAACATGTAACAAGACAAAAGGAGAACAGAAAATATATTCAGAGAAATTCCATCTAGGCATACAGTAATCCTGAGAACTTGTCTGATATTATCAGCACATTTTAAAGCCTCTGCTTGTCAGAAGAGCTTTCATATGTGATCTCTGAGTAGGTTACAGCCTGCAGGAAGGCTGAGTGGCTCGTTCTGTTCCCATATTTATTTTTTGCCAATTTTCTCAATTCTTTACATGAATTGACATTTTGCTACCCTCTTAGCAAATTCATTACAGATTAGGATAACTGGAACTTGCTGTGATGGCTGATTTTAGGTTTATCATCACTGGCAAATACTTCTCTAAGGAAACCTTTACACTAAGTCAGTTTCCAAAAATAATAGGTCTAGCAAAATGATTTCTCTTTCTGACTTTAAGGTAAGAAAACAGCATGAAGTAAAAGGGATTAAATTAATCAGTTAATTTCAATTTTGTCTTTGTTCTTAAATTGAACTGAAAACTTCAAATGAAAAATGTTGTAATTCCGTATTCTACATGCTGTTTTTAAGGCAGTGCAAGCCAGAATAATTAATCCACAGTTAAAACTTGATTTGGTAAATATATTCCAACACAATTCTTGTAACTCTCCTCCTACCCAAGTCCCTATTTCCTTTCCAAATGAAACCCCAGTGAGGGTAGTCCAGTCTTGGCAAGGCCCTTCATTGACAATGCTTTTTTTAAACAGGGTATTACACTAACAAAGTCTCTGAATAGTTTTAATCAAATATTTCTGGAGCACCTAGCATAACTATGGCTTTTCATCCTTAATACCTTAGCAGCTTCATCCTAGATTGTGAGGAAGAGCCGTGTCCTTTGCCCTCTTTATGTGTCAACTTTACTGGCATTAATGGTGTTACAGAATCCCCACTGAGGTCTCTTCACTGGTGCCTACCAAAGATATGTGAGTGTTATTTTTTGGAGTGGCTTCTTTTTTTTCCTTACAGTTTTCAGAGCCTTGTTCCCAGCATCCCAGCCTGTCCAGCAGCCATGGTTGTCCTCAGCCAGTGACACAAAAATAAATTAACCATAACATTGTGCTAATTAGTATCCCCCAGTAGGAGGGTCCCCAAAGCCACCCCAGCAGACAGGAGGTGACCGAGCCTGCAGTGCTGCTCATTGACTGCCTGCTGGGCACTGGAGTGCCTTGCAACCTGCTCCCAAAATATTACCTGAGGAAACCTTGCAACACCAGGCAGCATTACCCTCCGTCAGTTTGGTGGAGTTTTATCTTGTGTTTTGAGCATCTACGGTTTAGCAGAGAGCAAATAGACAGTTTGGGAGACTCAGAGGGGATTAGGGATGAAATTAAAGCAAAAGCAAGGGCTGTTCTCAGTGTGTGAGGTGATACCACACGGGAGGACACAGAGGCTGGGGATAGATGAGCCACAGTGGCTGCTTAACTCCTTCCTCTGGCTTTTACTGTACTGAACAGCCAAGTGCCCTCAGCACCTGCCATCAGAGAAGATACTCCACATGACTTAAAATCAATTTTGTCTCACTTCTGCACCAATCTTTAGCTGCTGCCAACTGCTTACTTCAGCTTCAACTCCTACCAATGAGCTTCCCAAGCTGGCTTGGTGGGGCTGGCAGTGCTGGTCACGCTGCCTGCTCCCTGGTGTTTGGTAAACATCAACAGCTTTGCATCCTCAAGGACGTCAATGGGTTGTTGGTCCTCCAGAGCTTTTGGCACTGCAAAAGTCATCAGCAGGCTGGGACGAGCTCAGCTGTCCTGCTGAGTGCAGGATGAGCCCCCAAACCCTACCAGATGTCAGTGCTGTGGTCAGCAAGGGTGCAGGTGAGCTCTTGGGGAGTCAGAAAAGGCCACCATCTTCCCTGTCACAGGGATTTGTGCCAGTCAGTGGCCTGTCACCAGGATGGAGGTGCATTCCTGCAGCACCTGTTTGGGTGGGACAGCTGCTGCTAATCTAATCAAAGAAAAAAATGCCAGTTTCACTCACAAAGCAGAGACCCTGGGATGGGGTCTGACCTGTCACACACTGTCCCAGCCTCAGCTGTACTCAAGCATTTGGTCCCTTAGGAATTACTGCAAGAGGAGCAAAGCTCTTAGGAAGGCAGGACTGAGAGGGGTTTTCCAGGTTATTTCCTCTAACACCTTTTTCATTTCTGAGGAGTCAGATTCTGCCCTCCTGCTGTCAGAGTGACACGGCCCAATCAAGCTCTGGGCTGGTGGGGGAGCCCTGGAAGGCGCAGTGCTGTCAGGAGCCGGGTGCCAGGAGGTGCATGCATGAGAACAGCATCCAGTCCTGCAGCTGCCTTGTGGGAATCAGTGTTATTTTCCTTTTGCTTTACTGCCTCCATGACAAGGCAAACAAGGGGGGAAAAAGGCTGAAGAGGGCTAAATCTCTCCCTTCCTTTTATTTCATCCTTTCACGGATCAAAATCCTTTCATGCAACTCCCAAGCTGGGGAAGCAAATGTGTCGGACTGAAACATGTAATGAGAATGAACTCCATCGAGAAGTGGGGGGAGGGGGAAAGGAGAGAAGGGGTAAATTAGAGAAGAAATCTTTTGGATGCAGGCAAACAGGTGGGGGATTGTCTGGTCTGTGAAGGCAGGGTGTCTGCAATCTTTGTAGCGATTAGATTTAATGGGACAGACACGTTTCTCTCCTTCACATCCCCTCCTCCTCTCAGCCCGAGGGGGAGAAAGGAGGGAGGTGGTGATGGGGAGGTGGCAGGGGAAGAGAAGATTTGAAAGAGTCTTTGACGTCAGCCCTGCCCTATAAAAAGCTGTCAAGGAGCTGGAAAGCAGAGAGCAGAGCTCGTGGAAGAGCAAAGATGCCAACCCCGAACATCTCCACCTCTGCAGCCAAAGGCTTCCGCAGGGCGGTGTCGGAGCTGGACTCCAAGCAAGCCGAGGCCATCATGGTAAGACAACCCTACCCCACTTCTTTCCCTCCCCCTCCAAAAACCACAGCCTCTTCCGTAGCTGTAGGCAGAGGCAGGCAGGGATAGATGGACCAACACTTTGTTTGTGGGACTTCCCCGACACGGGCACGTCCTGGCTCCAGGCTGGCAAAGGAAAATTACTCCAACAGTTCTCTCTACATACTGATACATGTGAAATTAAAACATTTAAGGGGGTGAAAACTTGAAATAATCAAACAAACTCAACCAAAAGTAAGGTGAATAACCCACAGACCTAAGGCAAGAATAGCAAGGAATCCCCCTGTGAAAGGCAATTTAAAGATCTTATCAATTTCCAGGCTTCAAGGCATTAAACTGCAGAGATTTCACCTGTTCTAGCATAATAAAAAGAAGTGAGGCTGTCATTTCAGACAGCACACAAGGCACAGGCAGTTAAACTTGTTTGTTCATGTCTGCTGTATCCAGTTTTTCTCCCAGAACATCCTTCCCCCATTTCTGTTCCCAGTCCTCCTTGGTGTGTTCTCAGCCCTGTGTTTAGCCCAGGGAAAGCTCCTGCACACACCAGATCTGAATGTGTAGGGAAGGGACAAGATTGCCAAGTGTCTTTAGAAAGCCAAACCTGGCCAACCCATCAGACCTGCTGTAGGGACAGGGACATTTCAGCTCCAGACTTCGAAGCCTTGCCAGGCAGGATGAGCTTGAAGACTCCCAGTATTGGACAGTCCCGTGGAGCAAAGATGTGGATAGGCAGCAGGTGACAATGCAGGAGCCAGAGCAGCCAGTGGCAGTGGGTGCACCAGGAGGGGACCTCAGGAATAGAGATGGGTTAGGCAGCAGATATGTTTGGCAGATGTCTGCAGGGTGACTCCAGCAGGTCACTTCTAGAGCTCCCCATTTCTCTCCCTTATATCTGCTGCCTTTTTTACCCACTCTCCTCTTAACCCTGTGCAATGCTCTGCCTCACTAAAATCAACCACTACATTGGCAGAAAGGTGTTTTGGAGAGTGGAGTTTGCTGGAAAAGAAGGGAGACATTTAGAAAACAAGGAGGTAATCTTGCTTTCTCTAATAAATGGAAATCAGGGAAGGCTTCCCTCTCACACATTCCTTTTCATTCCTGCGAAATAATGAACACTTGAGTGGCCCTTGAAAACCTGATATTTTCCAAGCAACTTGTAAAATCAGTATTTGAGATGCTCAGTGTCTGGGGAAGCGAAGAGTGTTTGGTTATTTCACCCTCTGGGGCGCTGCTCTGTGTTTTATGAAAAAAGGGGCCAGGGGAGCTCAGGTTCAACAAGTGAGCTGACAAGAGTGAGGCAACCTGCTTGGGATGAGTGGCTCCTCCAGCCTGGAGGGTACATAAAACCTTAGCCTGTGCATTTTTTCTGAATGAAAATGTTTAGAAAAGAGAAGAAAACAAGTAAAATTAAAACTTTGCCCTGTGAGGATCGCTCTGAGAGTTGGATGCATGAAAAGCTTTTATCTTTGCTCTCAGCTAGCACAGGAGCTCTCCACAACCCTACCAGGCAAGAGGCATGACTCTGCATGTCTCTACGTGACATTGCATGTCCCTGGCCCTGCTATTGTCACTGTGAGCATGGGTGGTCTGCCACACAGCCATCACCCACCATCACATCACCTCCAGCAGGTCTGGGGTGTTCCCTTGCCAGGGGAAACTGCAAACTGGGGGGGGGAAATCCAGACCTTTGCAATCCCAGAGCTCCTCTACACCATCAGTATTTTACATGTCAGCTGGGCCAGCCAAACATCAAAAGCTGTGGAAAAATCTTTGGTTACGTATTAAGATTTTCTGCTGCTAATAGTTTTTGCAAGAGACCCTGGGACTTTAGCTGAGGCAGAGTTTGGTTACAGAGCCAGGCAGGAGACAGCCATTGGAGCCAAAAAAGCAGGAAAAAGCACCCAGGAAAGCAGGGGTGGGAGATGATTAATATCCCCAGTCTTTGCAATCCTTCCTGATTGCTGCAAATAATGAGCCGGGGGGAAAAAAGCAACAAAATAGCTCAGAACACAGTATTTTTAACAATATGCAGGCAGGGCACTCTGAGTTGCAGCAAATGCGAGGAAGGAAAAATGAACAAACCCTTCATAAGAGGTGCAAACTAACCTTCAGAAGAGGTGAATGAGTCAGGCCCCAGTTAGGCAAATAAATGCTTTGCAAAATCAAATTACAGTTGTCACTGTAGCCAGATATGCACTCAGGGAGGGAGTCTGCAAGGCAATTCAGAAATACCATATAATGGTGCCTTTGGAAGAAAGGAAGGCATTTATCACGAGATCAGTTTGGTTATTTTATATGCCACATTCCTAATTTCCAGCAAAAGGAGGTAATAGCCCAATGAGCCTAAATGTGAGGGGCAGAGTTGAGGGCAGTGGGGTGGGGAACATGCAGCCAGGCAGCCTCCAGCTGGCAGGCTGCCTCCACCCCTCCCAGCCCTCTTCTCCCAAGCAAAATTCAGCCTTTTTCTGCTTTGTTTTGACTTTTATTTTTCCAATTTACCCACTTAAGCTATCCCATCATGCAGCTACAAAACTTCCAGGACTCTCTGACAGGGACCAAAGCACAGGTGTGGGACTGGTTGAGTCTGCCTCTCCTGGTGCAGTCACCCAGCTCTGGCGTTTTAAACCCCACCCAGTTGGATTTTAACCTGGTTTTCATCCTAAATATGGGGGTCTGATTTCCCTCCTCTCCCCTCCTCCAGCCCAGAAGTAAAATCCGGCTGTGCCTCGGGGCACAGTGTGACAAAGCACCCTTGGGCAAGGCACTGCCTGGCTTGGGATGGCTGTGCAGCTCATTTTCTGTGGTTGGCACAGGGCACAGCTTGCCCTGCTTTATTGCAGGCACGTTAAAGTAAACACCAGCTTAGCTTAAAACACTGCAGTGGTGGAAAACACACCCTTAAAGGCGAGCACATGACCACAAGATTTTTGAAGTTGCAGCTGAGGTCACTTAGATGTCTGCTGTCTTTGGGCACGAATACCACCAATTTAGACAAGCAGCAGCATGCACTTATTTGTTAGAAGGTGTTTTTCTGTGCCCTGAGGAATAGAGGGTGGATCAGGAAATAATTTTGGAGGGGTATCTTTACTGAAACAGGACCAGATAGAGGTGTGTGGGCTGGTGCCTCGATGTGCTGAGTTTTTGAGGCTGCATTTAAAATGTCAGATTTACACTAGTAAAGCATCCAAGAAGATTCTCACAGGAAACTTAAGTTACTGAGAGTGGGCTTTGAAAATCAGAGAGAAAATAAACTTAGTAGTCTAATCAGGCTGTCTTGTTAAAAGGAAAACACTCTTGATTTTCACAAGGTAGGGAAAGCACTGCTTAGTTAGCATATTAGCATGTTCTAAATATTTTCAATGTAATCACTGGGCAAACTGCAGCCAGTCCCACTCTGTGTCCTTCTTCAGTGCTATGCCAGGTTTCTTTTAGCAAGCTCTGGAGGTTTGTCATCTGGTTTGGGTCTTGAACACAGAAAACTGGAACCAGATGCGTTGCCTCTAAATAGAAAACTGGTTGTAAAAAGACCAAGAACAAATAAGTTGGTATATGAGCTATTTGTATAACAAAAGCAACAGCAGTGATTGAAATACTTTGTAGTTCACTATAAATACAAACAGGTGTCCTGACATGACCTCAGGCACAGAGTTGCATTTTAGGTTTAATTCCAAGTAACAGAAATCTGCAGAAGTTTGCTGAGATAAAACAAATCTACAGATAAGTGGGAGGAATTTATTTTCTGGGGTATATGGTTGTGGTTTCAATTACACTTCAATGGATAAGCACCCACTTAATGTCAAAAGTAAATGTCATATTGGATCCCAGGAGCAGTTTTGCTAAGCTGCCCTGCTAATACACCTGCAAACAGTTCCTGTTTCCTGGCCAGGTCACAGCTGTGGGCTTCACCTGTTCCTCACAAAATACCTTTTCTCAGATGACTTCAGGTTTATCTGATGTCTCTCCACCTGAGTTCATCAGACACCTAAAAACCACATAAGATTGTTTCTGAGTTTTGGTTTTTCCAGAGGATATTGAAAGCTGTTGCTAGGGGAGGTGAGGTGAGAAGCCCACTCTCCAGTTATGCTAAAAAGATATTTTAAACAGTTTTTTGTCCCAAAGCCCCACATTCCTGAAAGTTCAATTCTAAAACCTCAGTCCTCATGAGCAGATCTTCCTCTACAAAGCCAGGCAAGTCAGCCCAGGCTTCCTCTGTGACACACACCAGTCCCATCTCATCCAGCTGCTGGGAATGCCTCTGGGCTGCTGCATCTCCCTGAGCAGTGTTATTTGTTTCTGTTCTGCCTTCAGTCCCCACGGTTCATCGGAAGACGCCAAAGCCTCATTGAAGATGCCAGGAAGGAAAGAGAGGCTGCGGCTGCGGCCACCGACGCCGCAGAGTCCGCAGAGACCATTGTATTCGAGGAGAAGGATGGCAGAGCCATGCTGAACCTCTTCTTCATGCTCAAGGGAGCCAAGACTTCACCGCTGTCCCGTGTCCTCAAGGTGTTTGAGGTGAGTACCTAACCTGGTGTGTGCTACTCAAGGGACACACTTCAGGTTTCATGACTGGGCTGTGAGAAGCACCACTTGAGTGCAATGAAGGAGACTCAGACTACTTCTGCCTACTTCAAATGACCAGTTAATTGCCTGATACCCCTGAAGTCACGCTTTGCTCATGGCCCAGTGTGTCCTCACTTGCCATCACTAAGAAGGAGGCGTACCTCTGTCTTGCAGTGCTGTTAAGCTCTGGCCTTAATTTTGCTTAACTATTTTCAGTTTCACACTCCAGTCCACACCCTAATGGTTTGTAGTGTACTCTGACAATCCTCCCCACTGCTCAGCACTTCAACTTCAGGCACAGGGCACTGATCCCATATGCAAAGCAAGCTGTGTGCCCTGCCTGTCTACAGACCAAACTCACCTCACTTGTGGGTCATTACCACACTGGCCCTCAGTCAAATAGTTACAGAAACAGCTTTGCCCTGGGTGTAAAACTGCCATATTGATTTAAAAATTACCTCTCTACTTCAAGGATTATTCTGATTCACATGTTAGAGGTTCTGCTGGTCCCCTCAAGTGATGCATCCTGTCTGTGCTTTTAATACCAAGAAAAACTGGTAACTGAGCTTTTTCCCCCTAGCCAGAAATATAATGTTGCATTATATAGGATCTCAGTGCCATGAATGGAAAGACTGAGATAAGTGCTGCCTGTTTAAACAGTAATCCAAGCATGACATCTTGCATCCACGTAGTGTGTTTTCATCCAGAATGATTCAAAAGTGTTTTGCAAACTGAGGTTCTGAGATGCGTTTTATCTATGGTAGTTTAATTTCATTGACTTCAGCAGTGAGAGGAGAGGACAACTTGTTCCTATTAATCAGTCACGTGGCTTATAAGTGGCCTCTGGAAGTCTCTGGTCCAACCTCCTGCTCAGGGCATGTCCCAGCAGGTTGTTTGGGTTATGTACACTATAGAGTAAATGTGCTACTTAAAAAAACCTGTAAACATACAAAAAGTGTGTTTGGGGGATAAGTATTTCCCTGAAATTGTAGGGCATTCTAGTTATCCATTGCCCATTTAGTATTACCTCTGATGATCTTATGAACAACATTCAGATCTTCAGCAGTTACAATTCCTCTATGAGGACTGTTGAAAGAAAAGCTGTTTCCTGGGCAATATGTGGTTCTTGTCTCAAGACTGAAAGAACGTTTATGACAAACTTTTCAGACAAACCCCATGTGTTGCAATGACTAGGGTCTCCTTCCCAGAAGCACACAGATGCTAGATAAAGCAGGACAAATCCATCAGATTTTATATTACAGTACATTTAAACTTTGTAATTTAAACAATTTTTAAAACATCAAGCGAGAAGCTGTGGCAGCTTATGTTCAAATATTGTTTGTTTCTTCCTGGAGCAAAAAGGCTCTTTGAGCTTGTCACAGAGAGAGCTTTAAATATAATAAAAAGACAAGCATGTCAAGTCCCAACAGAGGAAGATTCATTTCCCAGATCCCTCTGGCAATGCAGGTACAAGATATGAAAGCAGACGGGCATAATGACATTTACCTCATCATGAACCAGGCTGCAGGGAAGCTGGTTTCACTCTTCTGTATGTGTTACATGCAGCTGAAGCATAGGTAATGCAATCACAGCTGTCAGATTAATGCAAAGGTATCGATTGTTGGACAATGTAATAGTGAAGTTGGTAGGTACATTAAAAAACACCATCCTAAATTTAATTTACCTGTGGCATCGCATCTGTTCCTTCTCATCTTTTTTGCCTCTGATTAACAAAAGAAATAATGTCCCTTCCTCTATCAAAGGTCCTGCAGGAACTTTGGGAAGGTTGGGTCATTGCCTAGGGCCTTAGGCTTAATACTGCCAGTTTTCACTGAGCTAAAGAAAACACTCACAAATCTACCAGGGCCCTTTGCGAGACTGCAGACATCATTTTGTCCCCTTATTCCATGGGGGAGGTCAGTTCCTAGAGCGAGCCCAAATGACACGAGTGCTAGCCCTGGTAGCGAGCCCAGGCGAGCGCATCCCCGGCGTTCAGCACCACGGCCAGCGCCGCGCCGCCGGCTCGCCCGGGCAGCGCCCGCCAGAGCCGCGGGACCCCGACAGAGCCGGGGCACCCCGACAGAGCAGGGACACCCCGACAGAGCAGAGACACCCCGACACACCCCACCCACCACAGCCCCCGCCAACACACGCCTCGGGAGTGTCCGGGACGTCTTCTTTGCCGTGGTGGAAGTCTTCTGTTGGTAGTTCTTGAACGGCCTCTGTTTTTGTGCAGAAGGGAAAAAATGTGGAATCAGTGGGTAAGTGTGTTTGTACACAGGGAGTGAGGTGGGGGCATGAAGAAAACAACAAGGAGGAATCCATCCTGGACTGGGATTGTTCATCCTGGGAAAGAAAAGGCTTCTTGGTCCTTCTAACAATTGTGGCCTTCTAACAACTGAAGGGGGTCAGGGGGAAGATGGACAGGGACTTTTTACAAGAGCACGTAGTGTCAGGACAGGGGGGATGGATTCAAACTGAGAGTAGGTTTAGGTCAGATTGTAGGAAAAAATTATTTACTCTGAGGGCGATAAGGCACTGAAATATGTTGCCCAGAGTTGTGGATGCCTGGGAGTGTTAAAAGTCTGGTTAGATGGAGCTCTGAGCAACCTGGTCTTTGAAAGTTGTCCCTGTCCATAGCAGGGAGGTTGGAATGAGACAATGTTTAAGGTCCCTTCCAACCCAAACCATTCTATAATTCTGTGTCCATATGGACATCTTTGGGTAGTAGCAGAAGGTGTTTCAAATGTTGCTTAATGATTTTTTTCCCTTCCTTTTCATGTCTCAAAAGACATTTGAAGCTAAAATTCACCACCTGGAGACCAGGCTTAGCCGAAAGCTCCGTGAAGGGGTCGCTGAACTGGAATACTTTGTGCGCTGTGAAGTCCACAGCTCTGACCTCAATACTTTCATTAGCTCCATCAAGAGGGTAGCAGAAGATGTGAGGACCACTAAGGAAGACAAATGTAAGGAACTTACAAACATTGTCACTTGTGCAGAGAGGCTAAGCTAAGCTCTCCCTGTGAGGAGAAACAGGGTGGAGACTTTGTTAATCCCACTAAAGGGAAAGGGCTGCTGTGTGCTGAATTTGGGCAAACCAGAAGGGACTGCCTCTGGGATACCCGAATCCTGAAAGTAATTTCCCTCCTAGTCCTTTTCTCAACAGACTCCATTTTTTATAGCCCATTCTTCTGGTAAAAGATTGAATAAAATAAAAATAGGAGATTGAATTTCATGCTTTGCTGACACCTCTCCCCATGAGTTCCCCATCCCTACTCCAGCATTTTATATTATAAATGCAAAGTAGTTTCCTACCTATGTGTTAGGACCTCTGTACAGATTCCAGCACTAATCTACAAGACACTTCCTGTGCCATCCTGTTCTAAAGATAGGATGAATATTGTAGAATAATATTGTAGGAGAATATCTCTAGAGATCTATGACCAACAGGATCTCTGGGTGTTTTTAAATGTGAATAATTCAGTAAAATCTAATTTTCATCTTCTTCTTTAATTTTGCCACAAAATCCTCTGCTGAGAGATGGGCAAGGAAGTCATGAAATGCAGATCATGGCATTAGACATGACTCTAGGAAAAGAGCACTGAGATTGTGAAACTACTGCCTGGAAATAGCTGTGCCATGTTGTATGTGTGCATTTAGTACACCAGATCAGGTGTATCTTATTCAGCCTCAGAGCCCCTTCTCTTTAGGGCATCTTCACTTCCACAGACAGACTGTCACTTTCTCTCTCCCCATAGTTCACTGGTTTCCCAGAAAAATCTGCGAATTGGACAAGTGCCACCACTTGGTCACCAAGTTTGACCCTGACTTGGATCTGGATCACCCGGTGAGTCAGTGTGTGTGTGCTCCCCCCACGCAGAATTCCTGAGCCGTACATGGAAACAGGGGGCTGAGAACAGCAGCCAGTGCAGCTGATCAGGGGACTGGATTGCCACCTTGAGAGATGTCTCTCCAGCCAGTGATGAATGTTCTTGGGTGAGAAACTTTAGCAACTGATTAAAAGGCCTGTCTCTGTTCTGTTTGTCACCACAGGGCTACTCTGACCAAGTGTATCGCCAGAGAAGGAAATCAATAGCAGAGATTGCTTTTCACTACAAGCAGTAAGTCTCCTTCCTAAAATTCATGTGGGGATAATAACATGTCAGTGAACCTATTGGGAAGTCATTGTGCTACCTGTATGACACTTCTCTTCCTTTATGTTTTGTCTCCCTATTCAGCCTTTCCAGCTCCTTTTGTGTCTCTCTTATATTTTTAATTAAAAACTATCTGTTCTAATTAATTCATACATTGGTAAGGGTGTAGTAAGAATAAGTGTCCTGCATAACAAAAGCCAGATATGTCAGACCTCAAACTTCGTTTGGAAATGTAGCATCTCTTTAGAATGGCATCTAGTTTTGACTTCAGCATTTCAAGTAATAAAAAAGCTACCCCATGCCCAGAAAATTTGTTCCAAGGCTTCATTATCCTGGTCATGAAAAAATGTGGGTTTTATTTCTAAGTTGGACTTCAATAGCTTTAGCTTTTACCCAATGGATCACACATGCCTTTCATCTACTAGATAAGATACTGCTATCAGATTTTTTCTTTTTTTGCTATGAGGGTATTTATAGGCTAAGTGATTCGCCTCCTAATTCTGCTAAATTAAATAGATCCTAGTAATGTTCTCATCATTGTCTTATATAGATTGAGGACTATGTCTTGTACTCTTATTTAATACTTCTGATATATGCAGTGATAGCACTCAGCGTGTTCACTACAACATCAAACAGAGTCTAATATTCAGCTAGGTTTGTAAAACATTCCCTAGATCCTATTCAGTGATGCTGCCTTTCACCGTAGCCTTCTCTCTCTGAGCAGGACTTTAAGTGCTGGAAGCAGACTACAGAAATTATATGGGTCACATGTTTGAGCTACCCCTGCACCTGGTGTGATCCCAGCAAGGGTTTCTGACGTTGGTTCTCATGTACTTTGCCAATTTAAAGCCCAGAATATGGACACTGATGTTTTTATCCTGTTCAAATGCTAAACACACAGAAAGTCAGGGTGCCAGAGTCCCAAGTGACAGAGGGACAAATACTGTCCTAAGATGAGGAACCAATTTAAGAGGCCTTCTCTAACATCTCACCTGCAGGTTAACATTTATGAGCCACTGTGTAGCATCCCTTCAGGCATCCCTTCAGGAACTGTGCTTTACAATATATGAATATCTCATTTGTCCAAATACAGAAAAGAAAGATTTAGGAAATACAATTGCTAACTGTGATGAGAAAAAGCAAAATTGTAATTTCATCAGTGCCCATTTACATGAATGTTGAAATTTTCTTTTCCTGACATCCTTAACCTTATTGACAATATATTTTTCTGCAAGTCAAATGCCTTTAGTTTTCCTTGTTAGCTGCTTTTATTTCCCAGCCACCGGTTCATTCTTGGAGCCATCAGCTCCCTGAAGTTCAGACATAGGAAATTAATTTATTTTCACACACAAAGTTTTTCAATTTTTTCCAGAGAAAAACATTTTTTTTCCCTGGTAAATATTATGCCTGCTAAACTCTTGCTCATCCCTTGTTCATTCATAATCTCTGACTAGGCTCATGCTTTTCTCTGCGTCCATGTGTTTGTTGCACCTGTACAAATGACCCAAGGCTTTGTCTTTCCTGTCACCCCCTTGTTTGGATTTTAAAGAAGGTTTATGAACATCATGCAGAGCTTCTCCAAAGTGCTTCCTTCTCGCAGGGAAGAGGAGCCTGGCTGGGGCTCTGCTCAGTAATGGTGCCTTTGCCTTGCAGTGGGGACCCAATCCCTCACGTGGAGTACACAGCAGAGGAGACAGCTACCTGGTGAGTGCTGATTTCATTATTAGGGCTGATTTCACTATTAGTGCTTCACCGCTAGAAGCTGGGAATCAAACCCCAAACATTTAGGGCATGACCTCTTGAAAAATGTGTCAGGAGTGGAAGCATCCTACTTAATGGCTTGTTACAAAAAACACTTTGGTGCTGCAGCCTCCAGGAGTTTCCTCCAAAGGAGCCTGCCCACAGAGCAAGGTAGGTAATTTGGAGCCCACTTCTCTAAGGGTCCTGACTCAGCAGCAGCCTCCAAACCAAGAGCAGTTATCACAGCTGCAGGAAGAAGTACGAGGCCCATGGTGAGTATCTGTGTGGTACCTCACGGGCCTCACTTGGGAAAGCACTCCCTTTGAACGGGATTTTTTCCAGCAGTGTTGCTGCAGGAGGATTTCTGAAAACAAACTCATACGAGCTGAGTACACAGGCTTCTCAACAAGGTCATCTCATGGTTCTATTGACTGTCTTCACAGTGCAGCTTCAGGAGTTAACCTACTGGGAATATTTTAATTCCAGCTAATACCTTTTATACAGTCTTCTGACCTCCAAGTCAGAAATAGGTCTGTGCAGACACAGCTGCTGCCTTTGCAGGTTCATTTGAATGTGTTTCTGTATGTTTACATACCTCTATCCACGTGCAGAGACACACACTTATGTGGAGAAAGGCAAAAGGACACGGAGCCTAAAGACATGAGTCCCTGGTAGCACACAGCAGAGCACAGGAGACACATTAACCACTGAATGTCTGCCACCTCTCCTCCTGCAGGAAGGAGGTCTACAGCACCCTGAAGAGCTTGTACCCCACCCATGCCTGCAAGGAGTACCTTGAAGCTTTCAGTCTACTGGAGAAATTCTGTGGCTACAGTGAGAACAACATCCCTCAGCTGGAGGAGGTTTCCCGCTTCCTGAAAGGTGGGTACGAGCCCGGGGGACCCAGGTGCGGGGTCTGCCAGTGGGGCAGCTACAGATGGGAAGCCTGAACCCAGAGGAGTAGTGTGTGAGCTGAGATTTAGGAGGAGAGCTGGGGCTTGTGCATTGCTCACAGAGGGCAGAGATAAAGCCCAAGTGGTGGGGCCTGCAGCTGAATGCTGTGGCTGAAGGGCAAGCCCGTGGTGAAATGATCCCACTGAGCACCTGAGGAGCAGGTGCTGTTCCTAGCAGGAGCAGATAGATCAGGCTGCTGTAGCCCTTGAGCTCCCGGTGCCGGGGGCAGTGGCACAGCCCGTGGGCCGTGCAGCAAGCACAGACAGTGTGTGCTGTTTCAGAGAGGACTGGCTTCCAGCTCCGGCCCGTGGCCGGCCTGCTGTCAGCACGGGACTTCCTGGCCAGCCTGGCCTTCCGCGTCTTCCAGTGCACGCAGTACATCCGCCACGCGTCCTCACCCATGCACTCCCCCGAGCCGTGAGTATCGCCCGCCCCGCGGCCTCCCTGCCCACAAAACCCCACAAAGCTGGCCAGCAATCACCCTTTTCCCCCAGCAGACTCACTCTGCCTGCTGCTGACTGTGTTTTCCTCCTTTCCCCCCTCCTGTTGGCAGGGATTGCTGTCACGAGCTGCTGGGGCACGTCCCGATGCTGGCTGATAAGACATTTGCCCAGTTCTCTCAGGTAAGGTGGTTATCTGCTTTCTCCCCCTTGAGGGGTGGGAATCCAAACCCCGGTGCTGCCACCTAAACCTTTCTTGCTCTTATTAACCATGATGTTCCAGAGTTCTAGTGAGGGACCAAGACCCCAATACTGACTCTGCAACAAAGTGGTTTTAGTCTGAGCACGATGAAGTCCCAGCAGATGCCTGGATCTGCAGGGCAGCAATATGTGTGGTCTTGAGCCAATAAAACGGAGCAACCAATGTCTAAGGCCCTCAGACCAAACCTGTCCTGATGTTTTCCCCTTCCCTTCTCTCCCTAGGACATTGGGCTGGCGTCTCTGGGAGCGACTGATGAAGAAATTGAGAAACTAGCAACAGTAAGCTTTCCCCTTCGCTGGATGGGGGGCACAATGCCTCCAGCAGTGCTTCTGTGGTATCAAGGGGACTGGTCCAGACTGGTATTCCAAGGTTTGCAGGCTCAGAGCTCCCACCCAAGCTGCCCCATGCTCTTTTCATGATGACTGTGCAGAGCAGAGATCAGTTGAACAGCAGAGCTCGCTTGCACATTAACCCAGTTTTCTCGGGCACCAGTAGTATCATCAAGCATCGTATTTCCAACAGCAGCACTGCTGGGACTCTTTGGGATGGGATTAAATGACACCTGCTTCCTTTGGCTCTCCCTCAGAAAGGTGACCTGTCCTGCTCCAAGGACACCAAACAGCAGATGGAACAAGCCCAGGAACACTGTCCTGGTGTAGCAGCAACTTAGTTTAGCACTTTTTCTCTGAAAGCAAAGTGTGGAGAGGGGACAAAGAGGCAGGTGCCTTTTCCTTTAAACAACCCCAGACCCTGAGATGTAAGGGCTCAGAAGTGACAGGGAGATAAGGATGAGGAGCTGTGTCCCTCAGGAATTTTTCTTTTTCTTTTCACAGCTTTACTGGTTTACAGTGGAGTTTGGGCTCTGCAGGCAGAATGGAATAGTCAAAGCCTACGGAGCCGGGCTCCTCTCTTCCTATGGGGAGCTCATAGTAAGTCCCACCATAACTTGCCTCTGCTCTAGACCCTGTAGAGAAAAACACCTCCTTCTTCTGCACAATGACTTTCCTCAATCTGTTCTCCACCTCTGCCTACCCCATATGTGCTCTCCAATCCCCCTAGCTTCATGCTGGATTTTTTCTGCCGTGTTCACAGCACTCCTTGTCAGACGAACCAGAGGTGCGGGACTTCGACCCTGATGCTGCAGCTGTTCAGCCCTACCAGGACCAGAACTACCAGCCTGTTTATTTTGTGTCTGAGAGCTTCACTGATGCCAAAAATAAGTTGAGGTAGGACTGGGCAATGAGATAGGCCCAAACAATAGGAAATAAGGATGTTATATATTGAAATAGGGCTCGACATTATGGCTGCTTTCAGTCCAAGTTCTCAGAAGTGCTCTGAAAACTTTGATCAGGTCTTCCAAAGTAAAGCAGTTCTCCAGATCCTACAGGGAACATGCTTGACATGAATAGATCTATCCAGGCGAAAAAATGAACTTTTGAATCCTGGGTTTATTAACATGACCCCAGATACCATCCCACCATGGTAATTAGGTTTCCCCATCCCATGGGACTGCAAACAGGATGGTAAGGGTCAGCTCTACGCACAGACACCTGTTCAGAAGAGCATTTTCTTGGTCATACCCAGAATTGCCCACAGGAGGAAAGCTCAGTCCTTGAATTATTTTGACTGACAGAGGAAAACTTTGCCTATACCACTTTTATCTTCACTTAGGAAAGAGTCAGGACGAGGCGAACATGACGTACATGACTTTACAGTTCCTGCAAGAGGGCTATTTAATATAAATAACGTGGTGATGACTGCTATATTTCAACTTCTAGTTTTATTACCCTCACTTGCACTGTTCATACAACCCAGAGTCCAGCTGCTCGAAAGCAAGCACCGGGGGAGCCTGTGCTCACACATACACACTAGGCTGCTTTAGAAAAACCCCAACTGCTGCCTAATGAGTCATTTCCTTGCATTTAAAAAGGGAAAATACACCACATACACAGCCAAGATTAGGCTAGAAGGTCTTGACTGTGACAAGCACTGTAAATTAACCTCTTTAAAAAGCTCAGAGACCACACAGATGTTACTCTGTGAGGTGAAAACATTAAAGCGTCTTTTGCATTGCTGGCAGCTGCCTCCATGGGCCTGACTATCAGTGTTACACCTGGAGAAAAGCATCTTTTCTCAGAAAGGACACACTCCCCCCGTGCCCTTCCAAGCAGCCATGCTGTATCTATGCTTCAAAAGGTGTCAAGTGAGCACACCCATGTTGGAGGGCAGGTTTCTACCATCAGCAGCTGTGCTGTGAGCCATCGCTGTGCCTGATGACATTAACAAGAGAGGTGAGCAGGACTTTGCCTGGTAGAACTGAGAGGGACCACATCTTTTAGGAGGAGGACAATGTGAAGATGCAGAAACCTCCTTTGTTTACACTTTCCCCCGTTGGTTTCCTGCAATGGCATGGCAGCTCCCTGCCAGTGCACCTTGGACCGTGTTTCCCCTTGGCCCTCTGTGCTGTGTTTTCCTCCAGATCCCTCCAATTCCAGCCTAGGCATGAAGTACCAGCTAGAGGAACATCTGTGTCCATCTGGGAAAGGGCTGCGCTTGCCCGAGCCCTGCGCCAGAGCAGACCCGCGGTAGCCACAAGAGGGTAGCCTAAGCTAAGCAATCCAGGAGCGAAAGGGTGAAGCCTCAGCGGAGCAGAGGAGCGTGCCTGTTGTTAGCGCTGTTTGTCCCCTCATGTGCCCAAGCCTTTCCAGCATGAGACTGCAGCCATAAGCACCTATCTATAGATTTTCAGCTCCGTATTCACACAACCCCCCAATGAAAAAAACGCTACCTTGTCAAGTAGACAAATCTTAGTGCTGGAAGTGAACGTGGGCAACTTTGGGGAAGCCCTACCCTTGATTTGCTTTCACTTGGCCGCATACTTCTCCATTAGAAAAGCAGCAACAAGGTCTTGCTCTCGAGAGATATCAGGTAAAGCCAAGCTCATCGCTGAGATTCAGGCTGCATTTGGCTTTGGGTACAGCAGTGCAGCTTTGCTGAAGCACAAGGCTCTGGTGACACTGTTCTCATCCTCCAGCTCAGGTCTGAGCCACTGCCTGTCAAGTCTATCCTTAACATGCCACACAGCTAGTCCCCCCCTCCCCAAGCAGAGATTAGTCAATAAATGCATGTCAGAAAGGATTTAGTAATATAATACGATAATACCACAGGCTTTCCCTGCAATTAGCTTCTAAATCTCCTTGGCATTTTTTGAAAAAGGAATTGCAGCAGAGGATGCCTGGCAGTGGCCACGGAGGTGACCAGTCTGATACAGCCCACAGAATGCCACGGTCAGACCCACGGTGCTCCTTGACAAACAGAAGGGAGCTCAACTACTGCTGTAGTGGAGCTGGAAAGGTAGAAACTCTGCCTAAAGGAGGCATTAACCTGTGGTGATCTTCCTGGGTAAATGGTGATGAGCAGGAGGGAGACTCAGGACCCGTCCCTTGTACCCAGCCTTCCGCACCCTTCCCTTGCAGGAGCTACGCGGCGCACATCAAGCGGCCCTTCTCGGTGAAATACGAGCCCTACACGCACAGCATCGAGCTCCTGGACAGCCCTCAGGTGATCTGCCACTCCCTGGAGAGCGTAAGGGATGAGCTTCACTCGCTGATTAACGCGCTCAGTGTTATCAGTTAATACAAGAACTGAGCGATTCCCTCCCCTCTCAGCCCCCGACTGCCCGCCCTGCCCTCACCCAGTTCCCAGCTGATCATTCCCACCTGTCTGCTCCAAACATTGGCACTGCTGCCTGTCACACGCCTGTCACCAACAGCTTTCCCCTTTTGTATGTAGGGCCAGCTCGGAGGAGGGCAGCGGGGCTCGCCCAAGGCCTGCTGGCTTTTTTGGGCAGCTTTTCTATTGACTGCTTGCTGGAAGAGGCTTAGCAGATACAAAAAGCAGGGCCAGGCTAAAAAGCTGAAGTCAAGAGCTATGTGCTAGGCTCCTGGGTGCAAGGAAGAGGAGAAAATATACTCTATTTAAAAAGAAAAAAAAGAGAGAAGCAATAATTTTTTAAAATTGCAATTTGAGAAAAAAATTTGATCTGCCTTCTTTCTTTTTTT
>VWZP01002201.1:1018996-1071808 GCA_013396995.1 Dicaeum eximium | reverse complement strand
AAATCCCCAAAGCAACTCTGTGAGTCTTGTTCTTAGTTATCCTAATATTACTATCACCTGATGTAGCTCAGGTGTGTGACTAATGCTATTGCTGGCCATTTCCAAGGAAGGTAAACATCTGGTTTGGATGCTCAAACCCAGTTTCATGCAGTGTTCAGTGTAGATATTAATGGCTTGATCTGACCCAAAGCTCTTGGTTTTCCTCCCCCTGCTTTTGCCCTTCTTATCTTCTTGAAGGCTGTCTCATAACTTAGCGGTTTGCTCAGAAGTTTGGCCCAAGGTTATGCAGCTGTGCAGTATCAGAGCTGGGCTTGGGATGTGTGGAGGCTGCTAAACAGCTGTGGGGGACAGTGAAGGGGAGAATTACACAGAGTTGTTTGCATGATCATTTATGACCTTTCTGTGTCGACTTTTGCCATCCTTATCCACTATATATGATTTTATAATTTCCTCTTTAAAGAACTGCAAGGCTTGGCAGTGAAGTTTTGGCTATTAACACGGCTAACATTGTTCTCCAGTGTTATTTCTACTGTGGCTCAGTCATAATAGTTTACAATCCATTACTCTTTATCCCATTTCAGACCTCCACATGTATGTGCTTTACCCCCAGCTCTCTCAAATTTTAACTCCTTAGCTACTGATGGCACTTAGTCTCCTGCCTGCTTCAATCTCTCCTTTCTGTTTCTTTTCTTATTTGACCCTTCCTCCTAAATTCCTCCTAAATTGCTTAAAAGGCCATTACTGAAATCAGCAGTTTGACACCAGGGCTAGCTGCTTTTCCTCAAGCTGTTCCTTCCCTTTGGATTTTCCTGTAAACTGATAAAACTACTGAGTTCATTCAGTTATTGTCATTTTAGAGCCCTTTTTCCAAAGCTGCAGCTATGATTTCCCAATCTGGGTGGATCCAGATCATGAGCTGTAACTCTCAAGGCTCCCTTAAGAGCTGTAACAATTTTTCATTTGGGTTCTTCAGATATTACTATTAGATTAAGTAGCTGGATCAAGCTGTGCAGGACTAAAGCAGGCTAGGCCATAGTTCAGCTATCTAGCCATGAAAATATTACTGGTGACTTCAGTAAAACAAACAAAAAAAACAAACCAAAAAACCAAAAAGAGAAAACAGGCAAGCTATAGCAATTATGTCTGTACAGTTAATGCATGGGTTATGACCTTGTTAACAACAGCAGTGCCACTTTGCTGGTCTCCAGGCTGCTATTTCTTCACTCCTTTGGTAGTGTCCAGCTCCTGGCTTGCTGCCCATGAAAGCAGCAAGGATGCTCCAAACCCTGCAGCAATGCCAGGCTCCTGATCAGGACTGGGCAGGGAATATCTCTGTGGAGGCATTTGCTCTCTGGTCTGGCCTCCAGAACCATAAAGGTCTGAAGGTGATCATCTCTAGGTCTCCAAAGCACTTCTCAGTCATTATCTGCCTTCTTAAATATCTAAAATTAATGCAATTTGTAAAAAGACCAAACATTATTTTGGAGTGAAAAGCCAGTCTAGAAATCCTTGCAACTGCAGGAGACCTCAGCTCCTCTGCCTTGCCTTGGAGTTTGCATTGCTGCTCCCTGACTCTGTCAGCTGCTGCTTTTTTGAGGAGCTGTAGTAAAATCTGCTGTCCTGCAAAAAGAGCAAGTAAGCAAAACTTGCAGCACCGTGAGTATGCAAGCACAGGACCAGATGTGCTGCAGCCAGGGAAAGGTGAGCTCCAGGAGGGCTGGCTGAGCTGGGGCAGGCTCTGAGCTCAGGGGCTTGGGCTGCACAGGCACCAGAGGTCCCTCTTTGGGCCATTCTCAGTGTCTCTGTTCTTGACAAATTCCTGACAGATTCCAGAATTTTTTGGCCCCTTATGGAGACATCTGAGAAACATGAACCCATTTGTATTTACTATTGACCACCTATTTAATATCTTAGAGGATTTATCTTATTAGTAACTTAATAGGTCCCCTTTCACTTTGTCTTGTTCCTTCTTATCTGTTTTCAAATACATTATTTGGCTCCTTATTTCATAAGCCATATATGAATTGGATCCATCCTCTCTCATTTTACACATTTTTCTCATGTTGCTTCTTCTACCAGAGCGTTGCTTCCTTCTTCATCTTGCCATGATATTTTAGGCTCTTAGAATAGGGCCACAGAGACAGGCTATCCAAACAAAATATGGTAGAGGTGTAAACCAATCCCTAATCTATCACTGCTTTTAAAGCTACTGATAGCAAGGTTAACTTTTTAACCCATAATTTTGGATATTGTCCTACAATTGTCTTTAGATTATTTTTAATAGTCTGACTCATTTATTTCTACCATTCTGGGTGATTGCAGGTGACAGGGTTTATACAGTCCTTGCTTAATCCCCAGGCTAGTTATTAAGATTTGAATTCTTCACTTAAAACCTCCCTCTTTCCAACCCTCCCCTCTGTTCATCTTACCCTGTCTCAGGTGCTGCTCCACACCTATGAACAATTTTCTGTAACAGCATTGTTACAGTTCCAGCAGTTGTATTCCTTTTAGGTGGAAGGACCTCAGCCTGCCCAGGAAAGGTATTTATTGTGACAAGCAGATACTGGTACCCTTCTTTAGTTTGTGACAGTTTATTGGAGTGATCCCTTGGCAGTATTTGTCAGAGTCTGTAGTTTAGCCAATGCAGTAGAGTTGGCAGCTTTCTTTTACTAGTCCACTTTTGCACACCTTATGCAATTTTAATTTATGTCCTATGTTTATTACTTCATTTGAGGCCAAGTATAAACTCTTTGCACTCTTTTCAGAGTACCCTACACTTTTTAATGTAGCTCATTATGGCAGTTACCTTAGACTGTCATAATGGGCTACATGAAGAAGTGTAGGATGCTCTTATTCAACTGGCCACACCATTCATCCCATCTTCTTTTAGCTGGTCCCTGGTTGGGGCTGCAGTAAACAAAGTCTGAGTTAATTTATCTACTTGTTCACTAAATTATTTCCCAGTATTGCTTGTACATTCTTTACATATATTTCTCCCCATTATCCAACCAGTATTTTGTTCTACTACCAGATAGTAGCTTTGGATAGTAGGGTTTGTCTTCTACTCACAGCCTGTGAGCTCCTTGGAATGATCCTTTCTCTAGTTTGCCCACTATTTGTTCCCTCATTCCACTGATAGGAGTGTCTTGGGTTATTTTTCCTCTTTGATCAAATGTAGAACTCCCATGAGTGTGCAGTACCTTTGGTTTATTCCTGGTTTCCATTCAAAGGACATCCACGTTAATATCCATTTCTTCCCTTTGTGTGGGAGAGCAGAGTGGGAGCAGACTGGAGTACAACTGCACTGTCGAGGGGAGAACCTCAAACTCCATCACAGCCCAGACTGCCTCTAACCAGGTTTTCTCATGGCCAAGGAGATTTTGGTCCAGCCACTGGAGAGGACTCATATGCTACTGGTATCCATTTCCCTCCACTATTTCTCTGTAACAGCACTGCTCCCGCAGTATCAGCTCATGTTGAAATTCTTGTTATGAATATCTTCCCTTTAACTGGGAATTTGAGTGCAGAAGCTTTTCAAGCAGCTTCTTTCATGTCAGATAAAGCACTGTCTTGGTCTTTGCTCCAGCTCCCTCCCTGATTCTTTTCCTGTCATTCCCATAACGCTCTGCTGCTATTAGCAAAGATGGATACACTGCCATAAGATACTAGCACAGCTATAGATATGCTGCCAGAAGAAATTAAATTCTCCCAGCACTCTTCAGAATTGGGATTGATTACTGGGAGTCTTTATTTCACAGAGAGCTTAACCTTTCTAGCATTTATTCATCTTCTAGTTTCACCAGTTTCATAGTCCAGGCATTTAACTTGAGGTTGTTTTAATTGTGCCATATTCAAGTTGACATTAAATACCGTTTGGTCTATCAATTTTAAAACTACATCTCTCTTGTACCTCTTCTTTTGTAGCTGTGGTTCCCTGAATATCATCACATAAGGCAATCTCTTTTCTTTGTCCCCCCCCCACATCATTCAAACCCTTTGCTCGCACGAGCATGTGCAGCAGGGCAGGTGCTCGGCCCTGTGGGATGCAAGTAAAGGTATATTGTTTGTCTCTTAATGTGAAAGCAGCTCTGTCAACTGCTTCTTCCCCTGCATTTTGCCATATGGAAGCTTAGTGTGAACCGTGGGGGTGCATTTGTGCCACTACCTCTCCTAATTCATCCGCTGCCCAGGGAGCCTGACTCAGCCTCAGGGCTGCCAGGGACCAGGGACATACCTGTGCCCCACTGGGAGTGGGTGGTTGGTGCATGGTGTGTCCTGCTGCTTGTGTCCACCACGTTTAAGCAGGTCCCTGTCAGTTTATGAAAGACTCTCCATCTTCCTCGAGCTTATGGACTGGTAGTGATTTGCCAATTAGATCCTTGTCTTACCATCCTGCTGGGCAATTTGATTAAATGCCCATGGTGGCAAGATTAAAGGAGGTGCCTGATGTACAATGCATAAAAGCTGGTGGAGCACACATTCTAATCAATTTACCACTTAATCCCCATTTAATTCTAAATATAAGCAGTTTATCTACTGTTGTGCTTCTTTCAGTGGCTTCATATCTGCAGCTACCTGCCTTGGGGTCTTTTTTTTTTTTCATTTTAACAGCTACAGCAGTTTGATCTGCCATACCCATCTACTCCAGGACAGCATTTGGAGTCTTTGTGGGATAGGCTGTTTTTCTCAACTTCTCTTTCTTTTCCCATTTGCCCATATCATCCTTGAAATCATCTTCCTGTGATGGCTCCCGATTCAGCTCTCTACACCACTTTCTGGAACTCCAGCAGTTATTTTTAATTTTTGCATCCCAATCTGCTTTTGCAAGTGTCTAATTTTAGCTTTGCATTTACTATGATCAGGTCCCCTTTGAGCTCTCCCTTGCTCCAGGGCGAACCACTGCACTATATATGTTAATCACCCTCCTTACTTCTGTAGTTTTTCCTTCTCTTTTTCTAAATCCATCTGATTCTCTAATTGCCATTGCAGATCCTTATTGCCTTTTTGGGCCACTAGATGGTATTCCTTTTCTAAAGACAAGCTTATTTCAAGCCACTGGATAGACCCTTTCAAAACACAATTTTCCCATTGAAGCAGCTGATGTTCTGATGTTGCCTTGGTACAGATTATTGCTGTTTCCTGTAACAGTCCCATTAAGAGAAGCTGTGAATCCTTGAGTCTCTTTCCATCCACTCTCATATCGGGAAACATTTGGTCTCTATCACCCATCAGCTTCCTGTGGGCTAGAGAGGCGCCCACAGCCCCTGCTGTAATCTCTGATATTGTTGGGATTTCCTGCAGCCCTCCAGTATTCCTGGTTTTAGGCTTTTTCCTGAGTTGTCTTGGCTTTTTCCCATGCTTTCAATTTTGCTTAAGGTATCCCTCAAGTATTGTGCACAAGGCTGGTTAGGTTTGTAGACTTGCCTTGACTGAGATCACAGAATCCCAGAATGGTTTGGGTTCCAACCTCCTGCCACGGGCAGGGAACCTTCCACTAGACCAGGTTACTCAGAGCTCCACACAGCTTGGCCTCGAGAACACTCAGAGGAAAAAGACTTGGAGGATCTACCCAGTCACACCCTTTACCAAAAGATGGCATGAATTCCCTTTTCCTAACCCTGGAGCAGATTTGTAGGGTTATGTGGCTGCTTAGAGCTAAGCACGAGCTCATGTCCTTCGGGTGGGTGATGGGACCCTTCACACCGTTCCCCCAGACCGCACCAAACGGGACTGCAAGCTCTGTAAAAAGTGACTGGGAAGAGCCAAAGTGAGGGGTCAGCCCAGGTTAAACATCCCCCTAGATGGAGCATGGGAGGAAGAAAGGGGAAAAGCCTTCCTCAGAGCCAGGCCCCAGCACCCCTCTGGTGTGTGCCTGTCTCAGTGCTTCGCTGAGCGGTCTCACTGTTGTCACTGCTGCTGCTGCTGCTGCTGTGGGTGGATCTGTCTGTCTGTCTGTCTCTCTGTGTAAAGAAATATGAAACAGAATTATTTTTCATTTTGGAATCGTGCTGCTGCTCACATGATATTAAGAATAAAAAAAAATATATTTCTGGTCTATCATCCTGAGTTTGACTCTTGCATCCTTCTGCTGTCCAGATTCAGGTCGGCTGCCTGGCCTGCGGGCAGTATGCAAAATCCAGCCTGGGGCACGTTGTGGTGGAAGACCTGCAACTTGCACTCATGCAAAATGTTTATTTGGAGGTGGAAAATGCTTTGCAGATGAGATGATCTAAGCCTTTCTTTGGCAGGATATTACCAATTGCACAATTATGCATGAAACAGTAGTTGGGAGGTCTCTTTTAAACAGTAAAACACCAGGGGACTTGCCTTCACTAGATACATTTTGTCCCAGCGTTTCTCACTATTTCTGTGTCTGCTGCATCCAAGTGGATGGGGTACAGGATGCTCAGCAATCGGGATGCAAGTCCAGAGACCAGAACCAGTCACATAAGTGTTTCCTACTCCAGAGTCATTCTCATGTTAAAGGAAACTAATTCCAGTCACTACTGCAAGGTTGGCTTTTACATGAAAGCCAGACCCTTTCTCTTGTTAAAATCCCTTCCAGAATCATGCACAGAGGTGGATTAGTATATTGCCAGCTCAGGTCTGGGCCGTGCATGCAGGCACCCCAGCGCACTCCGAGAGGGAGTTTCCTAATTTAGGACTTGTAAGGATACCCTGTATCTTCAGAGTGCTCGTTAAAGTGTTACAGCTGTAATGAATTCATCTTCATTACATGCTTGGGAGGTAGAGGAGTACTCTTGTCCCTGTAAAACGCTGACAGATAAAAGGAGGCAGAGAATCAGAGACTCAGACCAGGCACAGAGCCGGAAAAGTAATTACATGCCTAAACAGCTTTGGGAAGAAGTGTCTAAGTGGCAGATCTGGGGCTTGAACCTCTGTCAGCCCCCTCAGGACCAAATCTTTCTTCTTGTGCTGTGGTGGTAGGGATCAGAGGAACTCAATTATTTACAAATCCTGTAGCCGCAGGTATGCGCGCACACACGCACCGCCTCCCCGGAGACGGGAATTGATTCGGATAAGGCTGCGGCTGACCTGAGCTGTCATTCGTGCTGCTAATCCAGCTCAAATCAGACTTGCTTTTTCCCCCAGGGACCAGAATGGGTACTGCACTTCCCACTGCAAGGAATTTGTTTTCAGTTTTCCGGCACTTGTTCATTACAGTGTTTGGAAGAATGCTAGGTTTTCTAGGTGGAAAGATGATCTTCTGACAGTTTTCTGGCACAGCTGAAAGCACAAAGTATCTGAAATGCCTTGAAAACTGATCAGGAGGGGGTTTTGGGTGGTGATTTTTTTTTTTTGTTTTGTTTTGTTCTGGTTTTGTTGTTGTTTTTAACTGAATAAAGAGGTTTGCAAAGATTAGGGAAGGGATTGAAGAACCCCACGTGTCTGCACCCCAGATGTGCTACTGTAGCCTCCCAGTACTCTCATTGTGCTGCTGGTGGGTTTGGCTGTGACAGGTCAATAAAACAAGCCTTTGGAAATTAGATGTTTTTCAGTCTAGCAAGTGCTGTGCTCCAAATGGACGAGGATTTCTCCCTGTGTCTCTTAACCAATTCACTTCGAGCACCTTGTGTAAGGTGTAAATCACTCAAGGGCAGCTGTAGCACATGCACGTTTACTTCTGTGCGCAGCAAACCTCCCAAAACCCACGCACATCCCAACAGGGATGGATGGGACCCACACAGGCTCCTTGTGCATTCCCTGAACGCTCTGCTCCAGAGCTGTAGAAGGTTTGGGTCTCAATCTAAATTTTCCCAAATCCAAAATACTCCCTCCAGCTCCAAGCAGCCTCTGTGTGTGTGTTTCTGTATATTATGTTCAGAGGTTTATCTTTACTTGCTTGGGATGAAGCAACTGCTTTTGAAACTCGTGATGCAAAGATTTGAATTAAACCTGAACTACAGCAATGCAAGACTGAACAGGCCAAGTGGTGAACTCCATTCTCTGATGGATTCAAGGCCCATCCTCATTGATTTTTCTGGAGGAATAATGACAGAAAATCCTCTTTTTTTTTTTACTCCTGACATTAGTTCTACTTGGTATCTCTGTGATTATTTTCTCTGGGCACAGCAGGGTGAATTGATCTACAAAATACTTTCAGGGATGGTGGAGGATTAAGTATCTTGCACAGATACTTCAATGCAACAGTTGTTACCCAGGACTGTGAGAGAAAAACAGGGTGGGGTAAGGGAGTTGTTCATTTTCCTTCCACTAAGGTCAGCCTTAAATAACTCTCCCACCTCCCTCGGAGGCTGAGACAAGATAATAAGACAAAAATGTCAGAGCAAAGCGCGGGGCCCCTCTATTTACAGCAAAGGCCAAATCGCTAACCAACAGATCGGAGCTTGCTTTCTAAACACCGATAAGCGGCAACTTTGAATTAACAGCCCCGGTTCCTCTGCTGCTGTAAATCAGCCTGACCCCGACTGCCCGCAGCACCCCAGGGCCTCCCCCCAGCCAGGGGCTCTCCGGCAGGAGGAGGGGGCTGCAGCAGTGGGCTTAACCCTCCCGGCCCTGGAGATCCCTGTGNACAAGCCTTATCAGCAGGATTTACACCTCCTTGTCTAGGAACCCATAGGAAAGCCTATGGACCAGTTACCGATGTGCATCCAAATCCCTAAAGTAGCTTTAAGTGCTCAAAACAATCCACTTACCCAGCGATAATTAATGGTATTGGACCTGGGAGTTCCCGTTCCCTGGCAGGGGAGATCAGAACCCTCTGCGGTGGGGTCGGGCCGACCACAAGCAGGAAAAAGGGAAGCCCTTCTGCAAGTCCTGGGCACCTCCTGGCCCCAGAGGAGCATCCTGGCAGTGAGGAATGACAATGCCAGGAAGACGGATGCCTGGGAGCAAACACAGCTCATAGGGGCAATGGTGAGCTGGCTTTTTTTCACTGCCAGGTGCAGTATTGGGAAAGGTGCTTTGGCACTGAGCTGTGCCAGTCAGCAAAACACCAAATGCCACGTGGGTGATGCTGTAGGAATGAGGGAGAAGGAGGAAAAAATCACAGCTCCTGTCTCAGGTCCCAACCCAGCTGGAGGAAGCTGAAGTGCTGGAGCTTGAGGTGTACCCTGTGAAGGTGAAGGAGCAAGCAGCACCTCCTAAAGTCATGGAGAAAAACGGGGTTTTAGGTCAATGTGCAGTGGTAAAAAACACAGACATATGTGACACAATGATTTATTTTCAATCCATGAGACCACTTTACAGCTAGGGCAGATCCAGTCTGAGCCAGTAAAAAACATTCCTTTGTTTTTTGGCATTTCCCTCCTTCCCACTTGCTGCTTCAACTGCTTATAGCACCCAGCTTTAGCACTTTCTGCTCTGTCTGCCCATCCTTTCCAGCACCATGACCCAGGACCAGGTCATCCTCTCCTCTGTTCTATCAAAGGCTTCTCCAGGTCCAAAGGATGTGATGTCTGTCCAAACCTGTGATGCCACCCACTGTGGAAGCCGTGGTGGTGGCACTATGAGACTCCACTGCCTACAATTTTGGGCACTGGAGAAAACTCCCTGACAGACTCAATGGCCCCTCTCATGGCTGTTTCCTGAGGGCTGGGTCAAGATCCTCTCTGTTTGTTCTCGTGGACTCCACGACACAAAGGACAGATGTGGTATCAGTGCTGAAAATGGGTATTTTTAGATTGGTGCTGATCAGGCTGCTTTTCCAGTGCTCCTCCACTCAGTGGAAGTTATTTGTTACTTTTGTTTCTCAGTACTTGTCCTCTGGCAGGGCATCATCACCTCTTCTAATGTTTCTCCATCTCCACCAAGGATTACTTTTGGGCCATTAATAGCCACAGATTTAATCTTCTCCTCATTGATAAACAAACTAATTTGTTCTGCTGTGTCCACTAATAGCTGTTTCTAGGAACTAATAACAGCTCTTAGGTGCTATTTTCTTCTTTACTTTCTCAAAAAACATGTGGCTGTTAATATTTTCATAGGGTTAAAGGAAGCAGAGCTGTTTTTTCCATCTCTATTTATAACCTTGCATATGCTCTTCCCAAAGAGGATGGGAAAGATTTTGGGAGGTTTACTCTGCAGATCATTAAATTTGGTCGAGTTTACTTGGGTAGCTGCACTTGTGGAGAGGTTTGAGCCTGCAGAGGCCAGGGGGACTCGAACAAGGTGCAGCCAAACTCATCTGCGAATTCTGTGGTCCCGGGTGAGCTGGGCTTGCCAAAGGTCACCATTTCCCTGTGAGAGGCATGATGTACTCAGGAGGGGTGGCCAGAGGGTTTGAGCCCCAGGAAGCTGCTCTCAGAGCTGCAGCACACTTGGAACCTCCCTTGTTCTCTAAGGAATGCTACTGGCTCTTTGGAATTGCTCCCTGGAACATCTTCTGCCACTGAGCTGCATCTCCAGGGATGTGCCTGTACTCACAGCCCCCTCTGCTCTTCGCAGCCAGCCCAGAGCTGATGGGAGCTGATGGGTCACACCCGGTTGGTGACACTGAGCTTTGGGACACCCCTGCTGTTTTACAAACCCATCCTCTGTGCTCTAAGCAGCAGCATAATGTACCTGGCCTGGAAGAGCCTGGAAAATTGTGAACTCCACAGTCCAGCAGGAGCACCTTGCTTGAGCCTGGTGGCCAGTGGGGCAATGGGGGTGGCTCACATGGCCTGCAGGCAGGTGGCCACCAGGATTAGTTTATGGAAGCAGCCGAGATTGCTTGTATAGCAGTGAGCACCCCCTGCCCTGCTTGCACAATGCCCCCTCTGAAGCAAGGGCATCTCTCATTGTGTGACTCCAGATAAGCCAAAGCCTCACCCTTTGCTATAGCAGCCCCTTCTCTCCCCAAGGCCATGGGGATACCTTTGCAGGTATCTCTGCAAGTATTCCCAGAATTAATCCCCCTCCTTGGTCCCAGGTTCGCCTCCCTGCCCTTCATCTCACACCAGTGCCACTGCACACCTGCATGGACACATCACTGGGAGCAAAGCAGCTGGAAACCACACGGAAACAGGGAGCACCAAGGATGCTGGTCACCCCCAAACCTGCTCTTGGGAGTGCAGATCCCTCAGGGTGACAGGGGCTGTGTTCCAGCAGGCTGCTGGCACAGCACAGCTGAGCACTGGGGCTATTTGCTTCAAAAGCCACCGAATTCAGCCCACAGGGAAGAGGAGTCGTGGTCACTGCTGTGTGGATCCCTGCTGCTCCTCTGGGACAACAAATACAGGCGTGGGAAGGACAGTGGCAGTGACCACAGGGCATCAGAGCAGCAAGGGGGATGTGGGTGGCATTTTGGGGTCCCTGGGCCCTGAGAACTCGCTTGCCTCCAGCCCTGACCTTTGCTGTCACTAAGACTTGCACAAACTTGTAATTGTTAACTAGTTCCCCTGTAGTGGCCTTGTTATTTTTTCAGGACAGGGTTTGAAAATGCGAGACATCTACAGTAGTAAAGATTTTATTGTGCTGGCAGCAGACTGTAAAACTCGATTACATGACACTGGGGATTGCCTAAACCTTGTTCCCACTGATGCAACTGCTCAGGCTTGGGGGGGATGTGAGGAAGGGAGGTGGTTTTGAGTCACTTAGCATGAAGGGCAGGAGCAGCCCACTCCCACCCAGCTGCTCCCACCCTTCAGCCAAGTGTGTCCAATGCGGACCTGAGGATCTGGGGGGATCACAGGAGGCAGGCATAGCTGAAACAATGGATGAGTGCTTGGCTCATCACTGCCTCATGACATGAAAATCATGGGGAAGCCCAGCCTGGAAGGAGTAAGAGGAGATTTTTCTGTAGAAAAAGCTTTTCCATCTAGAAATGGGTTCCCCTGTTGGCCCCCTTCTCTCAGTTCACTGCTGACATGGGAGTTTTCCCTCTAAGACAAAACTTTCCACAGTTTGTATCCGTTTTATATCCATTTATATGACTGCTAGCATTTTCCATATTCCAGAGGACCATTTATGGTAAGAAAATACGTTTTCCAATAAATAATCAAAGTGATCATATTTTGGAAGGGGAAAAAAATCGTAGTAGGAAACTTTTGGAAAAAAAAAAAAAAAAGAAAAAAAATTGGCCTGTGCTGAACATTGAGCCAGCATGATATCTTTTTTCCTTCCAATAAATCTTCTGGCTTATTTCTGTACCCAAACTACAGCGAGCCAAGAGGAATTCCTGAGCGCTCGGGTACAGTCAGCCCTTCCCCTGCTGCGGCATGCTGCAGGAATGCCACGAGCTTTTTGAAGCTACCTCCAGGATTTGGTTGGCCAAGAGTAAGAGAAGCATCAGGCTAAGAACATGGCACTTTAAAAGCAAAATAAAGCAGCTTTTTTTGTGACATCGGTGATGTAAGCCTCAGGGAAGAGGAGAGACCAGCAGGGAAGCTGCTAGAAGGGAGACAATAGTGGATGGAATCCTTACAAAGTCCCTCTGTCAATAAAATATGAGTTCAGGTGAGCTCAGATAACATCCAAAAGTGCAGGCAGGAAAGCCCTAAATGGGAAATCTCAGCATGCGATTAACCTGGGGGACACCCTGCTCAGGAGCCTTTCCAAGGCAATCACCTGACTGAGGATGGACTGAGGTCTGTTCAATCTGGAGCAGTGGGATGACTGCAGGCAAATGATTGCCAAGGGGATCTGGAGGGCAGTTCTGAGAGTTGTCCTCTCTGTGTGAGATTCCAGGTGCAAGGAACCTGCTCTGGGGGAAGCATGAGTCACACAAGACTTCTGCTCTTGGCTCTGGCAACCTACTTCAGTTGGGGTAAAATGCCAGGTTTTATCCTATGTAGCTGCTCATTCCTCACCTTTTCCCAGTAGTAAGAAGGTCTCAGTAAGTGAATTCCCTGAACTCCTATCTGGCTGAAACCTGAGCCCCTCTCCATGGGTATACCACTAGGTCATTCAAGTACATCTAATATCTTTTTTGAGGGGAAGAAAGGCAGAGATAGTGTTACACATTGTGCAGAAATGCTATTAGCTGTAGTGGAGCATCACAACTTGGATTTATTAGCGGGGGGCTGAAAGACCTACATGGCAGGGGATGTAACTGATAACCTTGTCTTGCATCCTGACTGAGCAAATGGGTCCCGTCCCTGTGCGCTCATCAGAGATTTAGCGCTTCTCACGAGCTTTTTGTGCAATCACAGCCATTTAGCAAACATATGATACTTCACACTCACAGCCGTGACAGGGGCAATTGGCACTTCCTACCTGCTAAATGTTGATGGATGGAATTGCTTTGACTATTCAAGGAATCAAAGGCCTGGCTCGAATCTCTCTCTCAAGGCCTTGCAGTGATTTTGATGAACTTCCTTCTGATTTGTCCTGTGCTCGGAGAATCGGGCTTATTCTAAGTTAAACAAGCAAGAGAGTTTGAACAGATGAAAATGTCTCCTACTCAGTGGTCCTGAGCACTTGCACTCTCAAAAGTCAGAGTAATGGGAAGTTTGAAGATGATCTCATCCCCAGCATTTAAAACGGGTCTTTTCAGGCAGGAAAAAAAAAAGGAGAAAGGAAAAGAAAGTATACTTTAAGCAAAAAAAAGTACAAGCTTGTTATTGGTGGCAGAAAAGTTGACCAAAAAGGTACTCAAAAGTTGGATAATGTTGTGAAAAAGAGCAAGAGCTAGATCTGTTGCCAAAATCAGACCCATAAAAGCCAGTGGACCACTGCTGACCCACCATCTCCTTTTAAAAGCAAACTTACCTTACCAGACAGAATGGAGATAATCAGATATCTCCTGGTTTTCACTGGGACTTACCAGAAATTATTCTTGGTGGTGAAGACACCATTTTGGACAGAGAGAAGAGCTGAGATACTCAGAGCTCCCAGCTGCACATGGCAGAGACTGAGCCTTTGCCCTGCTTAATCCCAAACAGCAATTTGAAGGGCAGGATAAAGAGGGAACCTGCCTTTTGGTGGGAGAAAGGGAAAAGGCTTATTTTTTAATATTTTTTTTTCCACAGACACAATTTCAAATGCTCAAACTCTGTCCCTGTGCTGAGCCCAAAGGACCACCCGAGGTCTCCTGCCAAATGCAGATGTTGTTGCTGCCCCTGCCCAGGCTGTGGACGCGTGTCTCTCGCTGTGCTCCGCGTGGCCGCTGAGCCCGAGCACAATAAAGTGTTTTCCTTCTCCTAACACCTGACAGTAGCATGATTTCACCAGCCACTTGGTCCCATTGCTGCATACTTTCCAAGGTGATACAAATCAAACAGATTAACGTGTTTGCTTTTAATTTTACATTTTAGAAACAGCTGTTGAACCACCTCAATGCCAACAGTGTCTATTGCCAGCATTAGTGTCATTAGTAGTCATTGCAGCTGTAATAGCACCATTATCTCCTGCTAAAAGGGTCACTGATGGCTCAGGACAGAGCTTCGGGGAAGCGAAAAGAGCAGACTAAATGAGATGGAAACTGTAAACACTTGCTTCTATCTTAACTTGCATAAAGACCTGTGGATGCTACGCAGAGGGAAATTAATTCGCACAAGTAGCAAAAATTTTGGCTGGAGTGTCATCAGGGAGGAGGGGCTCTTGGTAGCTCTTGTGTCACTTGGGCTAACGTAAAGCATATAAATATGGGAAAGAGAGAACGTGGACATTACTACCAACCATCTTCATCCCTCGGAGTGAACTTCTCTCCACTTCTTGCTGCCACCTCTTGGGTAAGTTGGATTGCCTCCCTTTCACTTTCTACCTGCTGTGCAGACCTGTCTTCTTAAGTTGATGCAGTGACAAAAGTGGCTTGTTGACCCGAGAAAATGAGGCCTCCTCAGGTCTTTGAGGACATTGTGCTGGTTTTGGGGCCATCATCACACATTACAGCCCCTTCTGAATGGGGGCTGCTGATCTTGGCTCCCAAGGGCATGGGCACTAATAGGACTTGGTGGGATGGCTCTGCCACTCTTTTGAGGCAAGAAGCAGGGAGCCTGACACTGGTGGAGCATGGAAGTGGACTTATGGTTATATTAGTAGTCATTTACTGTAATTTGTAAATCCTGGTGCAGAAAGCTCTCCTTCCTTCTCAAACTAGACTGTCCATCTCCTACTTTGGTGTCATTTCCACACCAGAGGAGCTGAAAGATGCAAGATGCTTGATTACAACCTATTTTTACCTCCTAGACTTTCCTGTGTCTCCTGTGCCTCTTAACCCTAGGCTCAGCCTGCCCACCATGGCTCTGTGGATCCGCTCGCTGCCTCTCCTGGCCCTGCTCGCCCTCTCCGGCCCCGGGAGCAGCCACGGGGCTGTCAACCAGCACCTCTGTGGCTCCCACCTGGTGGAGGCCCTGTACCTGGTGTGTGGGGAGCGGGGCTTCTTCTACCAGCCCAAAGCCCGGCGGGATGCTGAGCAGCCTCTAGGTAAGCGGGGCTGACTGAAAGCAGCGGCGTGCTGGGTGCTGAGAGGTGCAGCAGCCACGTACCTTTGACAGTGACACCAGCAATGTCCTTCGTGGGGAATGCCAGGAATACCTTCGGCATACCAACAGCAGCAGTGAAAAACTCTTCAGGTTAAACAGGCAGACCTGCCAGTGAAAAGCTCTTCAGGTTAAAAAGGCAAATGAGAGGGCAGGCAGGGAGAGAGGATTTATGAGGCAAAAGGAATTGTGCCTAAAAGCTCAAACTGGTCTATTTCTTTGTGTGGCTGTTACACCAGCCTGGGAGTATTCATAGAAAATAAAGGTGGGAGGAACTCAAGAAGTTTCTTTCTGCCCCAAGACAGGATCCCCGTTGTCCCCATTGTTGTCCCCATTCTGTTTCTTAGCCATGTTTGCTTGGTACGTTCATAAAAACCTCCAGAGTGAAAGCTTCTTCTGCCTTCTGGAGCTGCCCATTCCCAAGCTTAACTGACCTTCTTCTTGAGTGTTTCTTCCCAATATCTAACCTGAACATCCCTTTCTGTAAATTATTTCTTGTCTTCTCAATAGTGGACTTGGGGAAGAGCCTAGTCTTGTCATCCTTATGATTGCTTTTCAAAATATTTGGATGCTGTTCCCATGTCTAGTTTTGACTTCTCCTCAGCTACACGACCCTCCTGCCTTCTTAGGTCATATTTTCTAGATCTCTAAACATTCAATTCTGCATTTGTCCACATCCTTGGTGGCTGGTGAGGCCTGGAGAAGCACATTGAACATTCTGTGTTCCAAGCTTCTAATCAAGACTGTGAATAGATGTAGAAGAGACCCCTGTCCAAACTGCATCCATTTGAATCCTCTCGTTTCAAGATCAACCTTTACTTAACATCCCCTGACTCCAATACATCTCTGCCACCATTTCTCTTCCCATCACATACTGTTTTCATTCAGATCCAATTCCCTCTCCTGTGTATGTAACCATCCTGGGAAATAGTCTTAGGGGTATTTGTAAGGTAAAACAAGATGCTGCCCTAGCAGAGGGTTTGCCCATCATCTGTTTGGGATGTCATTTGCTCCATTCTCTGATTGTTCATTTCTGTAGATGACCACAAATGGATTGGAGGTTTAATTAGCCAAATGACCTAAATACTGTACAGAGAATTTTAATCATGCCAACCAGAATGCAAGTATTTGAGGATTTTCTACCTTTTATTTTCAGGGCTTTTGCCTGAGCCACCACCTCTTTGTCACAGAATCTGGTTATGTTTACAGTCTGCTCACAGCTGCCTTGAAGGATGAAGACAAGTAAATCACGAAACTTTGACTAGCTATTTCCTCTTCTACTTAACACTGGGCCAAATTTTTCTCAAATTTCCCTTCTAGCACACTAGTATAATGATTTTGTGTTACTTTTGTGCCTTGTTCATTGCCTCACGCTTTTGGGGCTTGGGGATTTTGCATCTTGTACTGTACTTGTATTGCCCTAGAAACCACATCTCATTCTCACTTTCCAGGCATTTTCTCTTTGCTGTTAAGGGCTCTTTTCTTCCTGCAGGAAAAACTCACTGATTTATTTGCCATTTTCCATATTTTCATTGGGTAATTAAATCCTGAACAGATCTGTGCACAAGTTTTCAAGTTCTCACCAGCAAATAATCATTCTGTTGAGTGTTACCTGTGTCCAAATACCCTAATTTATCATTGCTTCTAAAAACTTGCCCCCAGCTGTGAACACAGACACACACAAATGCTTTTGCTGTCAGCTTGGGGCTGTGTCCAGGCAGCCAACTGAATCAGGCTGTTCTGGAACAGCTGGGAAATGCACCCAGCCTCAGAACTGGACTGTCCCTGCAATCCCATGAATATCCCAGTTGTCTTCCCAGGCTTCCAGAAGAGTGGGTAATTGCCTAAAGGGCTCTGCAGTCCCAAACTCTTTTCTATAGAACAGACAATCCCATTTTATCATCTCACTTACTAGTTGCTTACCCTAGGGAAGGCTCAGGATTTCTCTTCTTCTCCACACAGCTTCCCCAATAAAGCCCCTGTATCCCTTTATCCCTCACACTGCCGATAGTCACTCAGCTTGGAACCTTCTGAGCACCACAGGATTATTTTGGGAGAGGAAACAGGGAGACTGAAGGTGCTACAAGCAGCATCGACCTGGGGAAACCTGTGCAACTTCCTTCCCATTTTCCAGCCAACTCTGGATTAAAAATCTGGTGTCTGCAGGGCTCAAGAGCCAGGGCTGGCGCTGTGTGATGTCCCACAACTTCTCCTCTTCTTTTTCCCTGGCAGTGAGCGGTCCCTTGCACGGCGAGCTGGGAGAGCTGCCCTTCCAGCAGGAGGAGTTTGAGAAAGTGAAGCGAGGCATCGTTGAGCAATGCTGCCACAACACCTGCTCCCTCTACCAGCTGGAAAACTACTGCAATTAGCAGCAGGGCTGGCGCTGGGGAGCTCACGGGCTGCGGGCAGAAACATGCACTTACGCTACTGCACCTTCAAAGCAATTGAATAAATGTTGTGGAGCTATTGGAAGGACTGGTTCATGTGCCCACATATTTTTTTGTCTGCTTTAGAGTGTCAGGGTCCATGCTTGGGTAAGGCACTTTTCAGCCATCGCTTCAGATTATCCTTCTGCCACACAAATGAGCTCCATGGGAGCGAGGGAGGGGAGGGATATTACACAGCTTTGGAGCAGACATAGGGAGCATCCGGCATAGCCAGTGCTTGGAGAACAAGAAGGAGAAGGCAGAGAGGGCTGAACAAGGCTTCTCTTGCTAGGGAAACATTACATCTGTAACAATGTCATGCTGGTCAGCTTCCTGCAGTTCCCAGCCCAAATATAGCCAGGCAGCTGGAGACTCAACTTCCTCAGCTACATAATGGAAACAGTAAAGACTGAGCAAAGAATTATGTCACCTATTCATTGTACTCAGAAAAACCATGGGTGACCAACATGGCCAATTCAGAAAGTGTGCCTAGTTCCTACTTGTGCTCGTGGGAGGCCCAGGGAGAGTCCCTGCTGTGGGATGTGCTTGCTGTTCACAAGGATATCACAAACCATGTACTGAAAGTGGATATAATCCAAGAAGGAGTTTTGAAACTGTTGGCCATGTGCTGGGCAGTATCCTTGCTCCTGGTGCTGCAAACCCCTTTCAAGTATCTGGTCCCAAAATTGCCCCTTTCTGTGAGGAAAATCTGCCCAGCAGTGCCAGCTGTTCCAGAGTGTCCCAGAGTGTAGGGAAGGGCTGTGTTCCCTCTGCCAAGGGAGTCCCCTGGCACTCCACTGAAAGCCATGCAGAGGGGCTCTGTGGGATGGGCTCAGCCTGGCAGAGGTGACAGCAGCAGCCAGGGCTGCATTTTGCTGGTGACAGATTTTGAAAGTTGGTCTGAGAGGAGCCTGTGGTTTTAACAGCCTCATTTCCCAAACCAGTTCCGACTGCCTCCAGTGGAGCTGCACAGATGGAAGCTGCCATCTCATCCCTGCCAGGATGCATTACTCCCAGCCCTATCACAAGCACAAAACTGGCCAAACCACTACAAACTGCTGGAAGAGCAGCTGGATGAGCTGCTGAAAAGAAGATACAGACATAAAAAATGAAATCAGAAAGCACTCATGATTCCCTGTGGTGAGCGTCCATACAAATTCCCTTGATGCAGCGAAAAGCCCAAGACAGGGGTCTCCTCCTCCTGCAGCCAGTCCTGCTCTCCCTGAGCACCCTTTCATCCCTCTGCATCACCCTTTCTGCTGGGCCTCACTGAATATTCCCAGCAGCAGAGCTTTCAACTGTGACAAGCAGTTTGAGGCCAAATTCACGTGCTTATGAAAGCACAGCAAGATATATTCTGTATTCTGTTCCTGAGCTACTTGGCTCCCACCAAACCCCACAGTGTATAGCTCCAGTGGTTTCTAGAGGGGAATCCCTAGAAGCAATTCTCCTACCTGTCCTGGTGAACCATGAGATCAGGACAAGTGTTAATGAAAAAAAGAAAAGAAAAGAAGACAAAAAAAGCAGAGCTATTGCTCATTGTAAGGCCACCAACATACTCAGGCATGCAGCCAAGCACCAGCAATCCCATCTATCCAGGAGATACCACCCTGATCCAAGAGGCAGATGTTCAGGTCTGTTTGGATGTTCTTGAGGGAAAGGACATCCAGCCATGGTGGTTCCTCCATCTGGCACAGCCCTGTTTATCTGCTGGCACTCCTGCCCTGGCAGCGATGCTCTGCTCGGGTGAGGACAGCTCTTCAGAGATGCCCAGCTCATTTCCTGCCCTCTGCCATTGTTTGGTCTGATCCTTTGTTTGTTTGCTTTTTCTGAATGCTCTCAATTAGGACGTGTTGGGAAATTGCAAATGCCACTTTTTCTGCTGGAAAATGTTGATTCATCAAGATCAGGACACCCCGCAGGACCAGACTGGTTTTAGCAAGGCAGGATTTGAAAGAATGAAGGGACATAGAAGGTTCAGGTGCCTGCTCTTCATCCTCTGCATCCAATTGCCCAAGACCACCAGCCAACCACCAGGCTCTGGGCTACCCAAGGGTGGATGCTTTTGCTTCTGCTGAAAGATTCCAGAAGGTGACCACGCAGGTCAGGGAGGGACAGATGGCCCCATGCCTGCTTTAGGGACCCAAGCTATCTGAGCTCTCTGCAGAGCACATGCAGGTGCTGTTGCTTCCTTCCTGCCCTAAGCAAGAGCTGTCCTGGAGATGAGTGGCCTATGGTGAGCCACACTGCTCTCCAGGAGGTGCAGGAGAAAATAATGCATCAATTTCAAAACTGTAGAAAGCCTAAATAAAAAAAAAAAGTTCTACACTTTTGCTTTCCAGAACTGAAAATAACATAAAGGGCCAGCTCTTCACTTTTTAAAAGCTGCAGTATGGTACTCCAAAAAAGGTGCCAAAGGTACTTCTTCCCCCTTTTCTGGAACTCCAGGGAAGAAAGCCTGAAGGCAATCCTATGCATTTTCCACAATGGAGCACATGGCTGCCTGGATTGCAAATGTGCTGCTGATGGTTTGCTGACCCTGTGTTGTGGCAGGACAGGCAGCTTTAGCCCCCTAACCCACCCAAACCCATCCTAAAGGTCCTTCCTGACATCTTTAATGGTGGTTCAGGATGGAATTTCTTTATAAAGCCTTCCTCAAATCCTTGTGCCATTGCCCAGGCCATTCCCTGTTCTCAGATGTACTTGGGAGATGCCAGACCTTATGAATTCCTGCAGGAGAAATGAGTCAAGGACAGGGAATGCCGCATCCATTGACCTCCCTCCCTGCTTCTCCTCTTGCCAGGCTTTGCATTGTGATCTTTGGGAAGCAAATGCATCCAGTTCCCTTTATTCTGACTCAGCAGTTGCTCTGAAGTCATTTTTGCGGTAGCGGTGGGGCATCATGCCTGACTAAAATATCTTGGCTCTGCTACTCTTGCAACAAACTTCCAAAGGTCTCATGCTCGTGGTGGAGGGCAATTTGAAGAGAATGCAAATAAAGGCTTTGGTTCATTCATGCTTCTTGAATAAAGAATAGAAAGCTGAGCCGCAGAGGGGATTGCAAGGCGAATTCTTTGGGCTGCTGAGTTGTTAACAGTGCCTAGAAAAGAAAGGGCCAAAGTTGCCCCCGTCCGCCATGTGCGCGAACCTTCACCCAAAACACAGAAATGGGAAGAGATGGGAGCCTCTGCAGGGCACTGGCCATTGGGTCCCTGGGGATTGGGTGGCAGATCATGCCCTCCAGGTGGCTGGATGGGCTCTTGCTGCTCCAGCCTATCTGGGGAGGAAGGGAAGGCTGCCACTTTCCCGGAGCTAATCCGACTGTATTATTTCCTTTCCGGGAAACCACAGATAGAGAGCTCTCTGGTACTCTGGGAATTTAAGAGATTCACTTTAAGAAATAGTCAGACTGTATTCTGGGATTTATTTCTTTTTAACCATCTTATCAGCATTTTAGGAAATTTTAAACCTGCTTACAGCCTCTCTCCTTATCTGCAGAGTGATTCCCAGTAAGAAACTTGCAGCAATGACTTGAGTTGGAAAGCATGCACTGAGCAGATTCAGTGTTAAGACCTCAAATTCACTCTGGTTTAGACCAACCTCATCAAAGACACCTATCTTTGACAACATAATGACAAAAAATAGTCTTTCTTCCTTCTCCTTTCACTCTGGTCAGGAAGAAAACTTTAGGTCAGGCTATAAATTGATCTGGAAAGTCACTGCCAGTGCATTGTCTCTGGCTGAATTATTCCTGCATGCTGTGGTGAGGAAGGAGGCTGTTTTTTTTCCAAGCCCAATGCCAGGCTGGCTCTCCCATGCCCCCCAGTCCTGTTGGGCAGAGCAGGCAGGAGCAGATCCAGGACAATAACAGGAAGCCAAGCAAGCCTGTAGGAGCACACAAGGAAATGATCTGAGCCTCAATCATTTCCCTCCATCCCTCCATCCTTTCCCTCCATTCCCAGCCGTCTTCAGGACTGCCAAGAAAAGGTGGACAAACCTCCTCCAATCTCCTTTCTGTTGCTGAAAAAAGACAGCCAAAATACCGCTTTATTTATTTATTTATTTATTTCATGCCTGGTACATGCCAGGATTGCCAGGATCTCCAGAATGCATGTGGTTGCTCACACTAAAATTTCCCACAAATGTTTTCAGATTTTGGAAGAAAACAGATAACAGAAATAAAATTTGGCTTTTGATTTCCAGGTTCTTGTCGTTTGTTGTCGTTTGGGCTTTGTAATGCTGGATTTTGGCAGTGGGGGTGTTTTACATAACTGCCAACTTCTGAAATGTAACTTTTTGTCAGAAAATAATGCAGCTTCCTCTTTTCTAATCAGAAAACGGAAAATCAAGTATAAATGACACCACCCACCCTATACTGACGATAAACCATTCTGTGGAAGTTTCAATGGAAAAAATTCTACCCTTTTTTCCCCTTATCAGAAAACTCCTCCACTTTGGAGACTGAGACCCAGCAGGGTCCTGGCTCTGCAGACTTGCCTGCCAGCAGGTCTTGCACACCCAAATTGCAAGCTTTTCCAACGTGTTTTCGGAGATTTTAAAAACTTTTCCCAAATAAATGCTGTCTTGGCCCCTGAGCTTCTATTGGTTTAAGTGGAAAGAAAAAGAAATCACCAAGTGAAAAAACCAAGACCTAGCCAAAGCACATCCAGGTTGCACAGCCTGCCCCTCTCCTGCTTCTGAAGTTGTTTTTTCAGTATGTCTGCAGCCTAAACCTGACCTCATTTTTTCCAAAAGCTGGCACCTTGTCCCAAAATAATGAATTTCAACCCCAAATAAGGAAAAAACCCTTGCCCCATGAAATTCTGATGAAATGTGGATGGGTTATTTTCCAGTCCTGGTCCTGGTGCAGATGTTCTGAGGCAGATGTTCAGTGTGCAAACCTGTTCTCCCATGGCGTTCTGGCTTTCCAAACCACGGGCGCTTCTCTCAGGTGTGGAAAATGTGGCAGGGAGGGGGTGAGGTCACCCTTCAGTCCCTGCATCCAGGGTGCAGAGGGGTCATCTGGCTCAGCCTGGCTTATGCCTTAAGCCTGTGGGAGGACCACCAAAGGCTGAAGTCCCTCTTGTTAAGCACTCCTCCAGCAGCAGCTCCTTTGCCCTGAAAGATGCCTGACCTCACCTCAGGAACAGTGAGCAGCACTGAGCACTGACATCATGCCCGTTTTTCCTTTTTGGTTTTGACTACAGGGCCTGCATATCATTCTCAAGATGCTTGCCCTTCCTCACCCCGTGGAGCTGTTGCTTTGACTGCCCCGTTGCTCTGTGCATCCCATTTAAGAACACAGGACTGGAGCAACTTCCCAGCCAGTTGCCTTCTACCTTGCTAACTTCACATCACTGCCTTCTTCATCTCCAAAAAGACTTTAACATCCCAATTTCTCTCTTTAGCCTGTGTGCACTTTTGGTTTCTGGAACCTTTCCTGAGGAATTCATCCTTTCCTGTTGGGCTTCCTCACTCCTCACAACCTGGAAAAGATCCCGAGGTTTCACATATCTGTTCAGAGCAAAGCAATTATCCGTGGCTCTGTCACTGAAACAGGGCAACACAAAAATGTTGGGAATCTGTTAAAGCCGGATTCCTGCCACGGCTTTCCCTTCTCCTGCAGTCCCAGCTGCTGCCAGGGGATGGAGCGCAGGTCAGCCCACAGCTGGATCCCGCACCGCTGCCTGCAGCTGCCTGGCAGCACCGTCTAGGGCAGGGCACGGTGGCACTCCCACAAAAATAGGGGAGAAAAACTGATGAATACAGACCGTGTTGGAGGAAAACTCCCCAGAGATGTGATGCTGGAGTAAGGCTTTGCACCGAGGCCATGGGACCACAGAGCTGGGGCAGCAAGGAGATGGCTGGAGCAATGGAAACAAGCTGCATGTCAACCCAGGGGCTGCTCCCGGCATGGCCAGAGAGCTGCGGTGATGATGGGTTGGGCTGCCGGTGCTGCTCTTGCTCTTCTCTTTGTTTAAAGGTTGCATTCCTTCAAGGAAGATTTTGGTTGCCTCTCTGAGCCTCCTTGGAGCTGGGACTGCCAGCCTGGCTCTCACAGTCCAGGGCACCCTCAGCACCAGCTCATTGTCCCCCTGCAGTCCCTCTCCTTTCTGTCACTCTGCCCAGTGTTTCCTCTGATGTAGCAGGGACCCATGATCTGATTTGGGTTGCATGGGCCTGTGTTTTCAAGTCCCAAATCACCTTTTTGAGCAGACCAAGGTTTAGCTGTGCTATAACATCCAGCTGCAGAGAACCTGTGCTGTGCAACAACACCACCCTGGGCTCCTGTGGCTCGCCCTGGCACTGAAGGGCTGCCAGAGCATAGATTTATGTCCTGAATGGAAACATTAAAGTTTCAAACTGGGACATCTCCCCACCCAGCTTTGCCACAGGGCTGGTGCTCAAATCCTCACTCCCATACATCATGTTTTATGGGATCATGGCCCTCATCCTTGGCCATGAGGACCATGGAGAACTTTGATCAGCTATTCTGCCTTTGGGGACACCCCAGCCAGCACCTCCTCACGGGGGATGAGGACCCAATGAGGGTTATGAGATGATGCTACAGCCAGCAGAGGGAGTGCTCAGAGCTCCAGGATGCACAGGGACAGCTTGGGAAGTGCCGGGAAAATGTGCTAAACCCAAGGCGTGAGCTATGAGGTGCTGAGACAAAGGCTCTCCCTGGCTCAGCTGCCAGCCTGGTGAGGCTCCGCCGTGAGAGGATGGGGAAATGGATCTGCCATGGACCCTCCTGGAAACCTCAGGTACTGGATGAGCCAGAGAGGAGGATCCACAGTGAGAGACATGCTTGAGCCTCTTAGACTTGAGGAATTTTGCAGAGCCTGTTCTAAACTGCCAAGTGAGATCCCCCCACTCATTCAGTTCTGGCTTTGGGGTCTTTGGGCTTTCCAAATGAAGTCATTGCTGCATCTCAGTAGTAAGGAGCCACTCCTGTAGCATTTTATTTCCAAAGCAATTGTCCTTGTGCCTCACATAGGTGCTGGAATCAGGAGACACTCTGTGGGCTGGGAATTGTGGGAAGCTTAGGCTTGGCTCTGCCCACCAAACAAATATTTTAAGCAGATCTTAGTTTGATTTTAGGCCAAACAGAGCAATTTGTATTAGTTTAGTGAATTAAAGACTTAACATCTGGCAATATCTGTAACAGTCTCTTATGTCAGGGAAAGGCTCTAAATTATTCTCCGTGAAATGCTTCAGTGCTGGTGGGGGCTCTCCACTCACACACAATATTAGAAATGTAGTTATTTTCCCAAATGCACACCATCAAAGACTCACGCCTAGTCCTTCCCAAACCGTGTGGATTCCCCAGATTTTTAAATGAAGGTGTTTCAAGCACCAATGGGCAATTTTGCAACTCATCTCTAAGCAGATCAATAACTAAAAGCAAAGTAAGGAAGTCAGGTGTCTCTGGATTGTGTTAGGACAAGCCCATGAGAGGATTCTGATGTGGATGAGATAAATGCCATTAAATCACTTGCAGGGAGAGGTTTAAGTGGGGAAAGCCTAGCACTGAGTGTTAGGAAGGTGTTGTGCACGGCGAGCACCGCCGCGGGCTGATTAACACCGCATGCAAACCCTATTGCAAGCCTGATAAAAGACAATGGGACACATTTTCACCACTAAATGCATCAGTGATGAAAGGGAGCTGGGGGAAGAGGCAGAAAAGAGCAGCAGGAATGACCTGACCTGCCTGAAACCTGCTTTTCTATCTGAAAAAAAAACTGTTGAGAGAGACTTGGTGGCAACCAAGGTGGTGGTGCTTAGAAGAGTCCTGAGGGTGCACAGCGGCCAAATGCCTTCTGAGATTTAATGTCTAGAAGATGGAGTTAAGCCCATCTGGACTGGAGTGGTGTTTGGTGGGCAAGAGGCAACTACTCAGAGGGATAGTCCAGCTGTCACCAGAAAAGATTTGTAGGGCTTGAATCAATGGAAGATGACAGATGTTCAGTGGAACAGAGCCAAGGCCAGAGAACATCTCTGCTTGAAACCCCTCCCTTTTGCAGCCATACCCCACTACAGCTGGAATGTGGCAGTGAGCCCTGCCACCAGCCCAGATCCTTCTCAAAGCCAGGATCAAACGAGGAGAATAAATCCATAGGAAGGAAATATTCCCTCCTACCTGCAGTTGCTTTCCAATTCAATCTTCCTCCCTGGTCAGGAGAAATCTCATGCAGCTCTGCAGCAGAAGACACTGTCTGTCCCACAAACTCTGTCATGTGCTGTGAGTTGGTCCCAGCTTTTAGGTGGAGATGCCTTGGCCCAAAACAGCCTGGTATTTCCAGCTTATAGTTAATCAAAATAAATCTGAGAGGAAAGACAGCACTTGCTTGTGATATGGATGACACCTTCAAAAGCTGAGCCTGTCTCATTCACAGCACACTGGGACTGGGAAGCCTTCATGAAGATGGAAGGGCCAGTCCTGTGATAGGTTCAATATAGATACAGGAAAAAAAAAAGCAATGCAAAATGGCTCAAGCAGTGATTCGTTTGGACTTTTATTATTATTAACTTGAAATCATCAAGAACAACAAGCTGGCAGTAAATCCATAAGCAGCCTTCTAAAATCAGTCTTAGATGGTAATATCCTTCACGTGTGCTACTGCAAATCCCCTTTTTGACAACACCTGATGGCTGGTGCAGAAGCAGGACCAAACTGTTGTGGGGCCTTTCCCCTTGACTGCCACACCCTGCCCCTGCAACCTACTCTGCAAACCATTTTATTAAACTATGAATGCCAGAGTGCATCCTCTGGGCAGCCCAGCAGAGGTGTGGGCTCCACCCTGGGCACTCACTGGGACACAGTGAGGTTCAACACACCAGGGCTTTCCTGACAGAAACCTCTTGTCAGGGCTGCAGGTCTCCCAGAGCAGAGCTGTTCTTCCCCTCTCCATCCAGGATCCCGGCTTGCAAGCTTTGCTTTACTTTCCTGACAGAGTCACAAATGGCAGCAGGGTGGCAGAGTTCAGGAGCAGCCCGTGGGGGAGAGGGTTGTCTGTAAGAGAGCCCTGGAGCAGCTTGTATAATAAAAAAAGGGCTGTGTATAATGAAAAAGGCTGGCTCCCCACATTCTCTGCTGTGGCCACGCCAGAGAAGAGGCAGGTGGGAAAGCAGATGCTGTTTGGGTAAATGTGTGTCAGCAGTGTCTTCTCAGGTGTTGAACATTGGAGCCAGGCTGAACCAAGTGAAGTGCCCACACTCTGTGGCCCACTGTGTTTGGTCTGAGTGGCTCTTGCAGCCCCCTGTACCTCCACCTCTCACCCCACACCTAACTCTGTGCCTGGAGCAGCTGGATTTGGGATGCACAGATGCTGCTGCCTGCAAGGGAGCTCCATCCATCTGGCCTTAAAACCTTAGGAGATTCTTGCCCCCATCAGATGGTCTTGCAAAAGCACCACAGGATCAATCCTGGTGCTGGAAACCAGTGGGCAGAGAGAGGTAGGACACAGAGGCTGGCATGTTGGTAACCAGAGGCCATGTGGTGTGGCAGGGATAAGAGGCACCCAGAAGATGGGAGCCACCACCAAAACCCTCCAAGATTGATGGAAGTGGAAGAAAGCCCCAGCTTTCTCAGTGGCCTTGTGCAGGTCACGTAGCCCACTTGCAAACTATCACCATTCCATGGATCCCACCCACCATGGGTTACCCATCGGCCAGGGCAGACCCTTCTAAGCAGTTACTGAAGCTCAAGGGCTGTTTTCCATTTTATTGCAAGAATCTGGGGCTGTTTCCACTCTGATGACCAGAACTTGGCTCCAGCCATTGCTATCCTGGCAGAATCACGCCCAGAAAATCATGCTTAATTTAAAAGCCAAGTGCCAACATCCCAAGCTGGTTGTTTAGACTAAATGAAAGGTTTTCAGGAAAAAAAAAAATCAGTCTGACTTAAATTCCACCCCCCTTCCCCAGGAGATTACTCCCTATCTGGTTGCCTCCCGAAGGTGGGAGCAAAGGCTTAGCAGTGAGTCATCCTTTACTTTGTATACCCCGAGAGTGCTATTACTGCTCTCATGTGGGTCTGGGAACGGCGAGGGCGGCGCTGGGTGGGGGAAAGCGGCCACGAAAAGGTTTTCAGGGCCGGGGGTTTGCACCCCAACTGCACTGCTGCGTGTGGGGGGTCAGTGAGGCACTCCCAGAGATATCACCCTCCCCAGGTTCTGCCTTAGAGCAGGCAGGACCTGCTGCCCTGCATGAGTGGGGTCTCAACGGGCTGGCATGGGAGCTGTTGGAACAGCCCAGTGACTCAAGAATGAGATGGTGCCCGTGTGAGTTATTAGTGAGCGAGGGCAGTGCTCAGCCTGCCCAAATGAGCCCGAAGCCCCTGGGCTGGCTCACTGGGAGCAGTGAGGTTCCCCCAGAAAGGGATCCTGAAGCAGCTCCTAGGAATCAGCAGTTGCAGGCACTCATCGTCTCTAATGACAGGAGCCCCCAGGGGGACCCAGCAGGTCTGGCCTGAAATAATTGCCCACCTCGGTCACTGGGGTTCTCTTTAGAGCAACTTTCCTCTAAAGGGAAAGGGGATGCCTGCTAGCCATTGCAGGATTTTTCTCTCTCCTTGTATCACATGTAGAGACATAGGAATTCATTCTATCTCTGGAAAACATCTTTTTTTTCCCTCTTTGGATTAGGTTCATGGAGAAGAGATTGTTCCAGTCTGGCACCTCTTGTGGTTACTGTGCTTGTTTTGACTAAAAAACACCCGTGTGATCTCTACATATTTGAAATGGTTGCCTTTAATGCAAAAAAAAAAAAAATCTAAACAAAAATCTCTGCAACTTATCTTCAGGCAAAACAAAAATTTATTTGGCATGAAGATCTACCTGATGGACTGAGATGGCTCAGCAAGAGACCCACCTGGAGAAATGAAGGGAGGAGAGGTGGGCAGATTTGGAATAGGGCACAATTTCCATCGTTGTCATTACACTTGCTGATCATTAGATAAGTCCAGGTATTTGCATAGCTACAAGGGCTCACTAGAGCCACCTCTCATAATTAGGGGTGCCCAAAACTGGGACCAGCTGAAATCGAAAGCGTTATTTACAATAAGTTTTGTTGAACATTTTGTCAAATGTCATTGAACATTTGCTCAGGCAGGTGTTTTAATTACTCCCTGCTACCACTGCCTCACCAGCAGGTCCCTGCAATCGGCTCAGGTAGAGGCAGAGGGGCTGTCACAGGGGCAGGGAGTCACCTCCAGCTCACACAGGTGGAGGCACTGAGGGTGTGCATCCCTCAGGAGCGCAGGCACCGAGGTTAGAACCCCAGCCCTGGCAGAGCCTGTGTCCACACGTGGATTATGCAGGGAAAGGTTCGTGGGGGGTCTCCCTTGGCCCTGGTGGTATCTTTCACTGCACTTTTCTTTAAACTGTGGGGAAGTTGGATTAGGTGAGGAATTCCACAATTTCTTAGCTTTTCAAATAACATGTCTGCGATATCACCCAGTCTGACTTGAGCTCCCACCTGCCTTGGGAATCCAGTTAACCCTTTGCACGCTGGCTCCACAGAGGGCCTCTCTGGAGCCCCTTATCTCTGGCTGATGAAGAGATGGGGACTCAAGTGACACCGCTGGAGCCGTGCTGGAAATAGGGGGTAGCATCTGAATCACCTGACATTTGGCTCTACCTACTCAGACAAGCACTCGCTTCCCCCTCAGCCCAAAAATACATTTGGGCACACACACACACACACACACACACACACAGCCTGCACGTGCTACACAAGCATACCACCTGCTGTTTTGAAAAGCTTACATGCATGAGTTTTTGGGGAGGGTTACCTTCCAAGCAATTAGTAATTAGCTTAGCAGTCTCAAGGGTCCTACCCTGTGTGAGGTCTCCTGCTCCAGAAGTGCTGGGATCTCGGGAAAATCCTTGCTTCTCTCACCAGAGCCTTTCTGTAACGCAGCTGGCACCATAAAAAGCCCTCCTCCCCATCACACAGGATTGTGTTATACCTACTTGCCCTGTAACACTAATCAGAGATGCCAACCCCAGCTACACACCTGTCCTTGAAGGTGAAATAGCTATGAGCTGGTGACATCCCCAGGCCCACCCTGGCTGGGACCTGGCTCAGGGCACAATACCCAGCTTGGCTCTGCCAGCACCGTGCCACACTATTGCCACGCTCAGTGAATTTTTCAGCAGCAGAATATAAACATTTCTGGTGAAGTGCACTTAGTGTGAGTTGCTTTGCCAAGAGCTGATGCCTCCCCTCCTTCACTATGATTATGAGAAAGAGTTCTGTTTAAGTGAGAAAACAAATTGTCCACACCTCCTCCCTCCCCACTGGGCATCCATCACCCAGGGCAAGGGCAGTGTGGTCTGGTGGGGATGCTGGCAGCATGGGTGGGCATGGGGTGTCCCTGTGTCACCTGCATTGGGAATGGGAATGAGGTGAGGGTGTAAGTTATTGCAAACTCCCCTACAGCCCCTTCCAGCTGTAGGTGCTGGAAGTCCCAGCCTCAAAGGCAATGAGGCAACAGGGGACAGACTTATCCCTGTCATGAACATGGTGGGTGAAAACCAGAGGGAAATTAAGTGGCTTGCCCTTGTGTGGATGCAGTGGCAGAGGAAGGCTCTGTATGAGCCCCATGGTGCCCCTTGTCCCCATGCCCACAGCCACCTGCCCATGGGACCCCAGCCCCACATCCTACTTTGGGGCTCAGACATGAAGGCATCGGTTGTTAGGCCTGGCAGCACATTTATCCTGCCCAAAAAGCCCTGGCCTGAAGAAGTGATCCCTGATAAGGTGTGAAGCCCTGGCCTGGAGGAGATACTGCCACCCAACCCTCTGACTGAAGACAATGAGAGCTGCAAAGACCAGCACTGAAGCACAGCAGCAGCGCAAAAATAAAGAGAGAAAAAAAAAAGGTAAAAAAAAAAGAAAGGAAGAAACGCCTGAAAGATACATAGCTGGGATTCCAGAACCCCTCAGAGGTATTTGGGTTTAGCCAACAGGCTCGGGTTTTCTTTTTTTTTTTTTCAAAGCCATTAATTACACAACAGAGACATATCTGCACCACTCCACCTCTCTGTGGCAAATAAGGGCCCCACAGATATTGTCTGAAATGCATCACCCTCTGTGCTCCATGCCATCAGCTCCCTGGGCACTTGGAAAAGTAACCCATTCCACGGTGGCATTTACAGCTGGATCTTTTGTCTGATTTCCTGCAGAGTATTGAGAGGGTGCTCCTCAAACCACGCACTCCCAAGGGTGCATGGGAAATGCAGGAGCTGCATCCATAGGGGCAGAGGGTGGGAAATCCCACCCTGATCACCTGGGGAACTTTTCTGAGCTGGTTGCACAAGGAGGACAAGAGAAAGGTCTTCAAGAAGCTGCACCAAGGGAATACTGGTGCATGCAAGGACTGCAATCACCTCTGACATTGCCACCAGCCACCCAGTGATGGCTGTTCTGTTGGAGCTGCTGGAGAGGATCTCAGAAACAGCTGCTGTGTCTCATTTCTTGGGAAAGACCTCACTAAAAGCTCACTTGTTTTCTCTCATGAATCCAGCAATATGCAACCAGACTGACCAGTTCATGCTGATACCCCTGTGAGCAGGATAAAACATTTTCAAGGGTGATCCCTGAGTTTTCCAAGTGCAAACAGAGCAAACTGGTGTGTATGAGGGTGCCTTGCTGGGAGATGAGACACAGACACCCTGGGAAGACATGGTGTGCTCCTGCTCAGAGGCAAGTGGCATCCCTGCACACCATCTTCTCACTGCTCAGCTCCTCCCTGGGAAACACAGGGATGCCTCCTGCCAGTGCTGCCTTCCCAGAGCATTCTCATGGGGCCATCCCTGCAGGGACACAGTGATGGGTCACAGTCTTCACCCCAAGGAACTCCCAGTCCAAAGGGTTTCCTGCTGTCTCCTGTAACATGTTTCACTTGCAGGATGTTTTGACTCTGAGCTTGCTCTGTAGACAGACCCATATTTGTACAATGCTGTAAAGAGCCAACTTCATGCCCTGGTGCTTGGAAGAACTAATTGTACCTGCTGGAGCTTTTATTGGTCGTTAAACAATCTTGGACCACTTCTTCCCCATGACATTCCAATGGGTATTTTGATGGCAATGCTTAAAAAAAAAAGGAAAACAGGAAATGGTGATGTGCTTAGCTGTTAATATAGGCACAGACCCATCTTACTTCTCTTCTACTCTGTTTGTTGCACATTTTTGACACAAATAATCAGACAAAACTTGGAGCCTTCTGGGCTCCCTCTGCAATGAAAAGAAGCTGGGGAGAGGGCAAGCATTTCCCTTTTTTACCCTATTCTACCCTTCTTGGAAATTCCTTTTGAGAAGCTGGAGTCCTCCTTGTTAACCAAGGATAACCAAGAGATGTTTGCAGTTCCACAGATGATGGGGAGAAGGGAAACACTCTTCTCCCTTTCTGGGATCATCTGACCCTGGCACCCCTTTTCCTCCTGCTTTTGGGCCACGCTGCATCCCAGCAAACAGACCCACCGAGCCTCCCTCGCTGAACATCCTTTGTGCTTTTTCAATTCCTCCCTCACCCTTGGCCACAGGGACACCTCTCTACCCCACATGCTCCTTCCCACAGCCTCTTGAGCCGTGTGAGGCTGCTCACACTGGAGCTTTTCTCTAGTCACTGAGGACACTGAATTTCAAAAGACATTACAGGAATATCAAGTCTGTCCAGCCCATAAAAAAATGCATAGTTTGTCCTCCATATAAACAGGGGTGAAAACACTACCCTGTTTTCACTGACAGTGCCTTTTACCACTGTCACAAATTCCTTTGGCACAGTGCAATAACTTACGGTGGAATAACTTAATTTTTGCTTTGCTCAGCAACCTCCAGGTCCTTGGGAAGCAAATGCCAACACCTCTCCTGAGCACCTTAGTCCAGTAAGTGCTCCAAGGCATCGGTAGATCTGGGTGGGAGTTGATATAAGAGTCCCTCTTTCTCCCTGAACATGCCAAAAAGGTGCCCTGCTGATGCCTAAGGGCAACTGGCTTTTTTACTGCCCATAAAACAATCCTGCAGCAGAAACCCTCTGGGCTGGGAGCACGGCCTCAAAATGTTCTTGCTACCCAGGGGTGCTAGGAGTCCTAAAACAGACCTGCCCAGTTTCTGCTTCTGTTTGTTCCTTGTTGACCAGAGGCCCCAGGTGAATTATTTCTCTCACTCTTAGTACCTTGACTTCAATTTTTTTTGCAGGGACCTTCCATATATCACATCCCCCTTTGCCAGTGAATCTTTCCCCTTCCAACAGTTCAGCGTGCCCCAGGATCAATATATCTCAGCATGCAAGGACACGGTGTTATTGCCAGTTTCCTGGGCTGTACAAAGCAAAAGGTATCACTTTCTTAAAGCCACTGAAAGATGCTCTGGGCCAAGCATGGTTACTCCTCAGCCATTAAACAGCTGCCAATAGGACTCTGGATAATCCCTCTCCACTCTCACTATGGACGACTTCTCCTAGTCCTCCTCAGTGACCCACAGCCACCCTCACCTTCCTTTTGGCTCGTCTTGGACATCTCAAGCCAGACCTGTGGGGCACGTCAGCAAAGCAGTCTGGTTTCTCCTGGCTGTGCTCACTCTTGGCACAGGAGAATTGAGGGGCACACAAGAGAATACAAACAGGGCACAAACACTCTGTAGTGCTGCCCTCACAGCACCTGAACCACGTACCCCAAATCCCCGCTCTGCCCACCTTGGCATTGGGGCTGTAATTGTGACATAAACCAAACGAGCATCACAGCGTGTCTTGGTTGGGCTGGGATTAGGTGACCTCTTCTCTCTTTGGATTCTAGGTGGGAGAGGAAGGGAAAAGTCATGGAAATGCTCCCGTCCCTGGAGGTATCTGCTTGGCTCACCTCCCTAGCAGCATCTCTAACATCCATGCTGGCCCCAGACCACTGCATTTCTGCAGTTATTTACATTCCTCTGCCTTTGCTGAAGCTCACATCCCTGTCTGCAAGGTCCAGGCTGGCCCAAGCTTTCCGGTTTTTCCCCCTTTCCCTGGAAAGCTTTCCGGCCCAACGCCACGTGTTGGTGGCCACCCACGAGCCGCTTTGATCAGCTCAGATGGGCAGTGCCGCCAGGAGGCTTTGCAGCCTGCCCCGGCGCTTCCGAGCTGCTGCAGCAGCACAGCTTTTCCCTGAGTCCCTGACATCTCCGGGCCGTCTAGGGCACCTTTCAGATATTGCTTTTATTCCAGCTCCCGTCTTTAGCTTCACTTAGTTTCAGCTTACTTTGGTTGACTTGGCTTTGTGAACGCTGTCCTCGCTCCTTGCAAATTTAATGGCAGCCCACAAGTGAAATTTCTCTCCTGAGCTGCACCAATGACCACAGAGGTCAGACAAATGCAAGAGGCAGTGGTTTATTTTCACTGTATTTCAACGTTTTCAGGTGATGCTTTGCTGCAGCCCCATCCACTTTCAAACCAAAATGCTTCCTGGGATTTCGCAAGACCCTCGGTGGTCACTGCTGTGCTCCAGGGGCCTTCCTATCCCTCTCTGCCTCTCTGTCTTCAGGTTTGCTGCGTCCTTGGCTTTATTGGTCCTTCTGCTCCCCCTTGCCGGCCCTCCTCGCAGGCAATGCCAAGGGCTGGAGTTTGGGGTGGAGGCAGCTATTGTTCCAGCTATCTGCAGTGTAATGTTCCTTATGACTGTATTAAATGAAGGGCGGAGGTCACACATCCCTAGTTTAAATTAGGTTTCGGCTGACCTTTAACAATATTACACTCGTGGATCCTCTCATAACTCACCGAATAAACTCCCCAAGGGTTTTACCACCTCACTCTTTTCTTCCTACTGTAAGGATGCCCGAGGCTTAATGTGCTTCTCTCCAATTTCGCTTTGATTTCTAATCCTACCCCCTTCCTCCCCCCCAATACAGATATATTCACTCCTTTAAAGGTGGGGAAAAAGAACCTGCTCCTTTTCTCTTCTGGGAGACAGCTCTTTCTTTTGTGTCTCTTTCTTCCCTTCCCCGCCCCCCTCCTCTTTCTTGACACAATGCACTATTTATTTGCACTGAAGGATAACTAAGAAGCAATTAAAAGATCAAAAGGCACAAACACAAGTAGATCCAGTGGCAACTTGTGGGGTTTATTTTGCTGTGGCTGCTGCTGCTGAATCTTCATCAAACTGCTGCCGTGGTTTTCCCCCAGCCAAAGGACACCTCTCTTACTGGGTCGCCTCTTCCTCCAAAGCGACTTTTTTATGATCGCTATTTTTCACCCCCATTGTTTGCTATTGCAGTTGTTTACTGGAAAATCACTTGTTTTTCTCAGGGAGATTAACCCTCCAAGCTTTCTTTTGTCTACTCTCAGGAGGTCCTTGTGGTGAGCTGGGGGAAGGGAGCTGGGCTCCTTCAGCTATTAACAGTAGCTTACAGCCCTGCTGACCCCCCTGCCAAGGTTGGGTCCTTTCCTTTGATGGGCTTCTGCTTTTGCAGGGAGGAAAGGTGGCTTGCTCTTTGTTAAGACCACCTCCGCTGAGCCTTTTGCGAGGACCCACAACTCGGATTTACTAAGTCCTGGGCATCTAGGAGAAACTCCAAAAGCCCAAGGTAAGGAGGAATCCGGCACACGCCGGCAGATGCTCAGTCTCGTTGACGGCCAGGTAATTTCTTTACATGTTTAAATATCAGGGTAGGAGCTGAGAAACGATGCCTGTGCTTGAGTCTGACGTGCACGGAACTGCTTTCTCAGCATCTCCCAGATGTGCCGATGTTTCGGCTGCAGCCTACAGCCCTGACACCAGGACTGCTGGGCGCGATGTGCAGCGACACATCCCAGAGAACAGCGCAGCAAACAGAAGGATGCTAGGGAGGAAAGGAAAGGATGCCCAAAGCCTAGTGAGAAAGAATAATCCTGCCCATGTTTTCTTTGGCACGTTTAGGGCAATTCCGGCTGCTGAGAGACGCAGCGAACGTCCTATCCTTGAAGGGGAAAATAAAGTACAAACTTGAAAAAAAAGCAAAAAAATAAGGGTATTTTATTGCATGCCGGGATGAGGACTGCTGCATCCTTGCCCTTTGGCACCCACCTGAGGTGGGCCAGGGTGCCTGAGGGTGCCGGTCAGGTCTCAGGTAGCCCTGCTCCTCTCTGCTCCAACAAGGGTGCGTGCCTGTGGGGCAGCCTGACATCCGTGCCCCTGCAGAGGGGCACCCTCCGGGGCAGCGGTGAGGGTGCGGGCACCGAGGGCTGCCTGGGGGCTGCCTTTGAAAGCCAGCGGGGTTCCCTGCCCGGACCAGGCTCGGAAGGCCGATTTTTGGGAGCGGGGAGCGCGGGCCGATGCAGCCCGGCGTGCCGGCCATGCAGCAGCGCAGAGCAGCGGGAGCGCCTTCTGCCCGCGCCGCTGCACACGCACGGCAGAGCCTGGGAAAAGTCCCTTTGCCTTACGGCGGCAGCGCTCGCCCCAGGAGCCGGCGGGAAGCGGAGGAGACCCAGCCCGCGGGAAGGTGCTCTGCGAGGTGCGAGATCCGGGCGCGGAGGGGCAGCGTCCATGTTGTCCACTCGGACACGCGGGGGTGGCCGCGGGGCTCGCTGCCGCCCAGGCGGGGCTGGCTGCCCGCGGCGGGGCACGCACGGGGGCCGGCGGGGAATGGCCGTGCCTCTGCCGGGGAGCTCCTCCGAGCTGTTCGACACCTGTGCCCGTGTGCACCTAGAGGGGGACCCGAGCGAGGACGGACCGGGCGATCTCCCCTCTCCCACCCCGCCGGGACTCGGGGCTCGCCAGCTCGCAGCGAGAGGCGCTCCAAGGGGTGCGCGCCCCGCTATTTTGGGCAGGGGCTCGGGCTGCGGATCCACGGCTCTTCCCCTCACCTGCGGGGCGGCCGCGGATGCGCGTAGCCCCCCTCCCAGCCGGGGCCGGCAGAAGGGGTAAAGCTCCCATCCCGGGTAGCAGCACGCAAAGAAACCGAGCGGCAGAAACTTTCTGTCCCCTCTTCTCTCCCGAGCTGGACTCCGGAGGGTTACGAGGGAGAAGGAGGGAAGAAAGAGAGGGAGGGAGGGAAGAGAGGGGGTTAGACCGCTCTGCAACATTATTGGCTGCGTGGCCGGGCTGGTGCTCGCCGGGAGAGCATGCCCATTGGGGGGGGTATAAAAGGTATAAAAGCTGGAGCGCCCTGCTTGTCTCCTCGCTCGTGGGGCAGCAGCCGGTAGCAGCAGGCAGCGAGGCAGCCGGCCCCTTCGCCCCGACCCAGGGAACGCACTCGGTAAACACAAAAGTGAGAGCCACCCAAGGGGCAGCCAAAGCAGGAGAGAAAGAGAAGGGAGAAAAAAAAAAAAAAAAAAAAAGGCGAAAAACAACCCAGGGAAAAAAAAGAAAAAAGGAGAGGAAAGGAAGGCGCTCGCTCGCTCGCTCGCTCTTTCTCTAGAATAACAGAATACCTGATCGTAACAAAATAACATCCTTCAGACAAAATCCAGCAGGGACTTGACATACCAAAGAGGCAAGGCGAGGAGAACGTGCCAGGGCGCGGGGAAGGCAAGCCAAAGCCGCGATCGCTGCCAGGGCAGGAGAGCAGCATGTCAAGCGCCGGGGCACACACGGATGAGCGCTGCCGGCAGCCCGCCTTCCTCCCCGGCCCGCCGCCGCCGCAAGAAGTTGAGAGCAGCAGCGGCAGCGCCAAGGTAANTGCCGGCGCGGAGCCGGCGCGGTCCCGCGTGGGGAGCGGCGGAGGGGCGGCCGCGGCCGTGCGGGGGCCGGGCCGGGGCTATGCGAGGTCACGCAGCGCTGCGCGGCCCCCGGCTGCCCGCGGCGCTCCCTCCGCGCGGGGCGGCTGCGGGAGCGGAGAGACGCGCGGGGAGACGGCACTGGCGGTGCTCCGGCTGCGGAGAGCCGGGAGATTATTAAACTCTCTTCTGCAAAACACTGCGGTGTGTTTGGTCTCGGGAGGGATAAAAATACTGAGAGGAAAAACAAGAAAGCGAAGCCAAAATGGAGTGAGAGTTAATGGTTGGCGTGCAGCCTTCGACTTTCTGTGATTTTTTAAATTTTTTNCCCCCGCGGGCGCCGCTCAGCCATCCCGAGCCATCCCGAGCCGCGCCGGCCCCGCCGCCGCCGTCCCCACGCGTGTCACTAGAGGGACCCCGAGCGCCGGCCCAGCCGCGGCCGGCGGGGCGGCCCCNGCTGCGGAGAGCCGGGAGATTATTAAACTCTCTTCTGCAAAACACTGCGGTGTGTTTGGTCTCGGGAGGGATAAAAATACTGAGAGGAAAAACAAGAAAGCGAAGCCAAAATGGAGTGAGAGTTAATGGTTGGCGTGCAGCCTTCGACTTTCTGTGATTTTTTAAATTTTTTTTCTTCTTCTTCCTTCCCTATTGCTTTTCCCTACAGTAATTGTTTTAAGAGAGCAACTTGGAAAGGTTTTAGCACTCTGTTGAGCAGTAGGGAATTGGGGCACATGAGGGAACTCGGATTTAGCGTTACTGTACCAGCAGATGTGGCTGCCTCCCCTCCAGCCAAGGGTACTTCAGCAAGGTTGCTGATACGCCAGGTCTCGCTAGGGTGTTGTGGAGCAATCAAGTGTAAAAACAAGGTTTGTGTGGGTGGTTTTAAACAGACACCTCGGGAGAGCCTCTGCTTTCAACCCAGGCTTCCTATACAAAATCTGTAGTTTTCTTCCAAATGCTGGGATGTGCTCGGGAGACTGAGGCATGTTTTTCTTTGGGTTTGTTTATTGTCAGATTGTGAGTGTATGTGGGAGGCTTTTTTTTTTTTCCCTTTTACTTTGCAGGGTTCAACGTGTTGGGATTTTTATTCCTCCTCTTGCCTTGATTTAGAGTGGAGTTGAGGAGCCTGGGTCGTGGGGTTTTGTTAAGGATGACTTTGTGCTAAGGACATCTGGAGGTATAAAACTGACTGACACTCCTGATTTGAGTTCCACTGTGCTGTTTTGGACCCAACTTGACAATTTTGGTGGAGGTGAATGGGTCAGAGCCGTAAATCTTGCTCCGTGTTGTTGACACCCACACAAGTTCACTCAGCCTTTCAAAGGGGCTATCCCAGCTCCTGTGAAAATTCATTAAGGGATAAAAGATTTGACACCGCAGGTCCCCTCCCACCGCTGCATGAAATTTGAGAGCCAAAATGTGTCTGCGTGTGTGTCCCAGAGCTCTTTCTGACAGGTGATCTTTTTTTCAGCCTGGCTGGAGGGCTGCTTCTTTGACCAGTCAACCCGGAGTTCTCAGTGCGTGTCTTCCCCTTGATTCCTATAGGCTTCAGCACGAGCCCAGCTTGTCCCACGGAGCACCAGAGAAAAGCATTTCTGTACTTTTCTTTTTTTAAATAAAGCAAACACAGCAGGTGAGGTCTTATTTTTAGAGGGACCGAGGAGCTGGTGTGTTTCCAGCAGTGCATATGAGCACTGTGAGTGGCCCACCCTCTCCCAGCTCGTGTCCTGGGGCTGACCTCTCCGATCCTTCTTTGGATTGTCTTTGCTTTTAAAAGCTGATGAGTGTCTTAGCGGGGAAAGCGATATCGGCCTCCCTCGGCATGGCTGTGTGAGGGGTCAGGAGAGGGGGGCACCAGGGGAGGAAGTCTGCCTTGGCCTTACAGCCTGGCTCTGAAAGGGTTAAAGTTGCTCTGCCAAGACATAAAGCAAGTTCAACGTGTTGTGGGAATATCACTTGCCAGTAGACTCCAGTCACCACAGTTCCTGATTTAACAGCTTAACTTGCTGTTAACTTTCCCTGATATACTCCAGGTTTTGGAAGGGAATGCAGAAAGGAGAGAGGAGCAATAAAGAAAGGAGTTAAGTGAGGCTACTAAAACAGACTTAAATCCCTTCACTGGGTCCTGCCAGCTGTCTTTAGAAGAGTTAAGCAAGATTGCATTTCCTTTTTTTTTTTAATACAATAAATCAAATATTTCTGGGCTGCATACCAAAATTTATGCAATACACTCTTACTCCCCAGTGGGGTGAGTAAATAGTACTCAATACCCCATTCACCTTTTTCAGCTTGATTTTTCCACAGGCACAGTAGTTCTAGACCTGGGGTGTGGGCAGCACTTCCCTGCCTGCCCCAGGCAGAGGAGGCAGGTGCCTCTCTGGGCTCATGGGATGGAAGGCAGAAAGGTGACCCCCGGTGTGGGGCAGAGTGGATGGGGACGAGCAGTGAAGACAAAAAAAGTGAGGGCTAAAAATAGCAGCAGTATTGCCAGCCTCAGCCATGTGAATGTCATGCGAGCCAGGTGCCAAGAATCAGAAGGTATTTTATTTTTTTCAAGCCTGAGTTAAACAGCAAAACCCCTGGTCCTCCTGAGTCGTTTTTATTCGCCTGACAACTCAGCGGTCAAAAGTTTTGTGTTTTGAAGCCTGCTTCTTCCAAGCTGTGGGTGGTTGGAAATCTCCTTTCTCCTCCAGATGAAAGGAGAGGCTCTTCTGTGGCAGGGCATGAGGTGATTCCTCTGCCTTCAGTTACTGCTGGGCAGCTCATCCCTGTGCCTCTGCCCAGGATGCAGCTCCCGGGTGGTTTTCAGCTGCCAAGGCACCTGCCTCTCACACTGGCTTCCATTATCCCTTTGTTCCTTGGCACCTCGGGCACCATGGCCCAGTGCCCCGTGTGAGGTTGGGTTGCCCCGTGGGCAGGGGTGGCATTCACTTGGCACTTGTGAGGTTGGCACATGCCCACATCCTGCTCCTTCGGGATTGCCACGCTCAGAACCGGCTCAGCTCCCCACTCTCCTGGGGCTGTCCATGGAGAGGAGTAATGCAGAGAGGCAGATGTTCAGCATCTCTCACAGGCAATCATCAGGGTACTGAAACATCAGGTTTTTGTTTTTAAGGAGTGGAGTGTGAGGGATGCTGGGATGTGTAAACTGGGGTTTTCCCCTCTGGCACTTGCCACTGGGTTTGGGCTGACAACTTTTCTTTTGCCATGCTTCCTTTTAAACCCTGCACTGCTCCACAAAGATTTTTTTTTTTCTTTTTTTCTTTTTCTTTTTGCTGTCCAAATCCAAATTTTACAGACTGGGCCATCTGTCAATTCCCTCCTACGTTGTTCTGTTCATATTAAATTGCAATGAAGGCCAGACTGAAGAAGGAATTAGGTCAGACAGGAGGTTTTGTCTCTGTTTTTGGGCAGATATTTGTTGCCCAAGAGGCATCATGGTTTGGTTTGCTCAGCACAAGCCTGGATGCAAGGGATGCCTGAGCTGTACTCTGAGACTTGGCAACTGGGCCTTTGAGCACATTGTGGCCTCTTGGCCCCCAACTCCCCAGCAGCTGGACAGAAACTGTTGATCCAGCTGATTCAGCAGCAGATCCTGAAAAAATCCTTTAACTGTCTCGGGTGGGACGGTGACTCCAGTGCAGACCTGCCCTCGAGCTCACTCCCAGCACAGCACAGCCTCTCAGAGAGAACCCTCTCTGTTGGACCTCTCTGCTGGCTGGGGGCTCCACGAGGTGTTTGGGGGTCCCTGGCCATGGGTGCAGTGACATGTGCTGCAGGGCAGGAACACACAGGAACACCCTGCACATGGCAGCTTGTGGCTGAGCTGGTTCCAGTGGCAGCCTGGCTTTGTGTGGGGTGCTGAGGGCACCGGGAAAGGCATGAGAGAGGCATGGAGGATGGAGAGCAAAGCAGACCCTCTCCAGGGAGGGAGAGGCCAGCAGTGTATGTGCTGATACCTTGTCTGAGCCTGTTCTGCACTGATATTGCTGCTTCAGATGTGAGTTATTCAAAGGAGCTTCAGGGGTGATTCCCAGGGTGGTACAGGTCACCTGTGCAACCAAGAAATTCCTCTTGCATCACCCTCTTGCACACTGTGTGGGGTCCAGGCCCTTCTTAGGAGGAATTTGGTGCTCAGCTTGTTGGGCATCTGGCATGTCTCACGCTGCCATTCCCACTTCATCCTAGAGCCTTTGAGCTCTACCTGGGCACTGAGGAACAACAGCAGTCAGCATGGCTGGTTGAACCTGCTTTGGCAAGAATGGGACCGTGGCAGCTGTGGCCTCTCTTCTAGCAGAGACAGGACCTTGTCCTTTAGGGAAGTGGTCCACTTCCCTTGTGCTGCCTTATTCCTGTTCCATTACATGTAAGAGAGGCTTTCTAATAAAAGATGAAGGTTCTTGCAACCATTGGTGTGAATTTGCTCCTGTTCAACAGCTGAGGAGACCATGCCTGTCCTAATGCTTGGGACTAGAAACCGAAAGCTGTGCTGTCTCATGTTTCCAGTGCAGAATGAAGTCTTGGAGGTATGCACAGGGCTTAGACTCCTCATGCTAAGCAGCCATTGAGTTCCTGCCCCCTGTGCAGCTGGCATGGTGCTTGCACCAGCCAGGTTGTGGGCTGCAGGTACCCAGCTGTGCCATGACACCCTGTTTTGGGGAGCAGCACCTGCTCTGGCAGCCATGGTGAGGCAGGTGTGAGCTTTCCTGCATGGGTCTGCTCATCCCTGCTTGTGAGGGAGGGAAGGATCAATTGAAAGGTTATTGGGACATGTTGAGCCAGTGATGGCACCCTTGGAGCCTCTGTAGCCTTTGTGTGAAGTCTGGGGGCTTTTCATTTGCAGAGTCAGGAGGGCCAAAGGGAGAGGGGAGGGCTTACGGGCTTGAGTTGGGTTGCAGCTCCCATCAAGCTGGAGAGAAACTGCAGCACTGGGTAGTAAATAAAGATGCTCTTTGCTTTGCTGCCTGGTTTCTCATTACACAGCTACTGGAAGGAGCAGGGGGACGCCAAGGTGACAGCAGAGGGAAGGGCTGGTGGCTGGTGCATGGGCCAAGGTAGACTTAGTTGCATTTCACACCTCCACGTTAGCCGTGCTCTGGATGACAACACTGGGGCTCTCCCTCTTCCTGCAGCTTCAGGGGCGTTTCCTGGCCGGAGTTACGGGGTGTGTGGGCACCTGGAAAGGGCTTGCAGGGAAGGCTGCCAGGAGCTTGCAGTGCAGCTTGTGCAGGAGCAGGTATTTTCTGAGGAGCACAAGTGTTTTTCCACAGAAGATATCAGGTCTCCCCAGCATCAAATATCACCTGCTGACAAAATCTCTCTCCCCTTGCTTCAGAGCATCTCACCCTTTTCTTTAGGCTGAATGCGGAGGAAAAGTGGTGTTTGTCACCTGTGCCACTCATCAACCCCTTCGTGTCTGGTCTGGCTCTGGCTTGGGGAGGCCAGCATGCAGCCTGCTCATTAGCCACAGTGCCCACAGCCAGCAGTGAAAGTGATGCTGTGTTCATGTTGGAGAGGCCCAATAAACAACTGTGGGCCACTCGATTTAAAAAAAAAATGGAGGTGAAAAGGTGCTGGTCGTAAAACACTGCAGCTTGGCAGCGTGGTGTCAGAGCCTGGTGCCATCCCTCTGCTCCTATTGTAATACAGAACAAAGTCCCTGCAGTGTGCTGATGGGGCCATTGCTACTGGAAAAGCTGGTCCTGGTCCCATCACTTGCTGATTAGAGACCAGTTTGTTCCCGGGGCTGCTGCCTCTCTTGTCCAGGGCTTTGAAGGGATTCTGCCAGTCTTGCTGATCTCTGCCAACACAGACTGAGCAATACTGTGGCCATCAAAACTCAAGCAGAAGGAACGTCCCCCACAGCCCGCCCAAACCTTGAAACCTCTGTTTTGGCTTTTCCTGCTGCTGATCCCTCTCCTGCTGCTGCTCAGTAGAGCTCATGAGTTGTAAGCATGATGCATTTCTAGCGGTGACAATTTGAGCTACGTGCTACTAAAAATTCGGGAGCAAGGGTGTCTTTATTGCTGGCAGGACCGTAGCAGGGCCTCAGGGGACCTGGGCTAATTTCCTGGCTGTGCTGCAGACTTCCCCTGTGACCTTGGGCGAGTCATTCAATCTATCCTGGGCTTCGGCTCCATCTCCGAGCATCCCGGGGGGGTGAGGTAATATTCATTAACTGATATTATTCTCGAGTTGCTCAGATGCTATGGTGATGAAAGCTGGATGTGAAACCTAGTGTCTTGGTTGAACATTAGTGAGGAGAGAGGATGCTCTGCTTGAGATTAGGGTTGCCACCCACTGTCTGCTATTTTGACATGCTTCTCTTCATTTTGAGCTTACCTGTCTGGTCAAAACCCAGCATTATTTGGCAGTGAGGCTCATCATTGAGGGACTATAATGTCTTGAACCATTCATGGGTTTTGCCCCATCCAGTGAGGCTATAGCACACTTGCTTTACACCTGCAGAGGCTGACCCGGAGGTAAAGCTGTTTGCTTCAGCCAAGTCTTTGGGCTAGTTAGCAAATATCCAGGGAGTTTCTTCTTTAATGCTCTGCCTTGTCTGACACTGCCTTTGCCCTCCCTAGTGATGCCACAGGTGTGTTTCCCATGGGACCACATTATTCCTGAAGGATATCTTCTCAGTCCCAACTCTTGTCAGCAAACACAGCTTGTGCAATCAGCCTCTTGATTGCTTGAGCCTCATCTCTCTCACATGCCTGGGACAAAAGCTGTTCTTCCCAGCTTTCCTCAAAAGCAGCTCTAGGACAGGTGGAAGCTTCACTTGATTTCTCTTTGCATGGGCATGTTTTCAGACAGGGCATAAAAACCTGGCATCGGAAGAGGAGAAAAAAAAAACACCTACCGATAATAATTTGAATAAATTCCCTTTTAAAGGGGGGGTAAAAAGAAAAAAAAAATCACACTGTTGAAAGAGCAGGGGAAAGAAAAACCTTTTAGAGGTAGGCTGAAGTGGGATTTTCCAATGGAAAAACCTCTCCAATGCAAAGCTTGTGTGCCCGGAGCTGTTGCGCGTGGGCCGAGCGCAGGGAGCTGGCCTCACCCCAGCCAGCGGCTGTCGCAGCGCTGCCGCTCCTTCCCGCAGCAGCAGCAGCATCCCGACATGGCTGGGCATCGGCTCCCGGGCGTGCTGGGGGCACGGGGGGTCTGGGCCACGGGAGGGGGCAGAGAGGGTCTGTCCCGCGGTGCTAACGCTGTGCCTCTGTCCCCAGGTGCAGAGGATGTGCGCGGCCAGGCGGATGCTGCTGCTGCTCCTGGCGTTCCTGGCCTACGCGCTGGACTCGGCGGCCGCCTACGGCACGGCGGAGACCCTGTGCGGCGGGGAGCTGGTGGACACGCTGCAGTTCGTCTGCGGGGACAGGGGCTTCTACTTCAGTAAGTGCTGGGCAGCTACCAGCAACGGGCAGGATGCTGCTCCCACCCCACACCTTGCCTCAGCAGAACCAGGCCAGCAGGGAAAGGAGGGGTTTCCCAGCCTGATGCTTGTCATGATTTCCTTGTATATGGCAGTAGGCCAGGAGAGGAGCAGGAAAATGGACATGCTCAGGGTGACACGCACCTGCTTGCCACTGGTTTTGGGGACTGACTGGTACCGTGGGGCAGCTGGGTCCCGCTTATGATGCTCGGGAAAGTCGAATGTCTCTGAGCAACCGTACGTGGCTGGTTCACCAGTGGTAAGGACAAGGCATTCCAATAACAAGGATGTCTGCAGCCAGTGCTCTGCTGAGCTTGGGTCCTGGCTTATTTTGAAACTTTGCTGCCTAAGCGTTGCATCCTGACAGCAGGCAGGAAGCTGAGCACTCTCCCCTCGTGGCTAGGCTTTGCTTGGGTATAGCATCACCTTCTAGGCTGTCCCAAATCTTTGTGACAAAGCTTTGTGGCCTCCCTGCTACCACTGGGGAAGTTGCTGCTGAAGAGTGATGTCTTACCCCTTTGCAGTGCAGCTAATGCAAAAAAAATGCAGCACTGCTGTTGTGTGCAGCGTGCAGGTGGCTTCAGAGCAGCTGAACTGCAGCGGGCTTTCCACCAGGATGCTCTGGGTCTATGGACCATTGGCAGCACAATGGATTAGCTGGTAAACAGGGTGGATGAGGAGTAAACCAGTGACAATGAATACTCAGTAATCTGTGGGCAAATTGCTTTGGTGTTTTGGTCCCCTGCTCTGCTTGGGAGTGGGGGAAGACACTGTGTCTTGCTCCCCACTGAGGACTGAGCCACAGGATCACTGACTACAGGGAAGATGCAAAGCCAAATGGGGGGAAGAGGATGGAGATACCAGCTGTACACGGTGCTTTTGGCAGTCTTGTCTCTGCCTTGGGAAAAGGAATTAAAGAGTCACTTTCAGGTAAACAGGGTGTTTTTCTGGAGGAGTGGAGTTGAGAGCCAGCTTCCCTCTTGTTCCAGTCTGCTTGTGCAGGGAACGACAGGCAAAGTTAGGAAACAACTTCAGATGTCCTTTTCCAACCTGGATGTCTCTTCCCAACCTGGATGCTTTACCAGACTTGTCTCCTGCTGCCTGCTGATGTTGGGTAGAGAGAGGTACAGGGATCCCACACCCAGCCACAGCAGGGTTCAGGTTGGGAAGGGTTTCAGGTTCAGTTTTGGGTGGGTGGTCGGGCTGCAGGAGGCTTTGCAGCCCTCTGGGGGCAATCCCCCTGCCCCGTCCCAGCTGAGGAGCGGGATCTTCTCGTGGCTCCCTGGGTGCTGTGGGCAGGCTGCGCTTTTGGGGTGCTCTGGGTGCACTCCCTTGCTGTGATGGAGCCGAGCAGTCAGGGTTTGTGTGGCAGCTGCCCTTCCTCTTTTCGTCTCCCCCTTCCCTTACCGGCAAGGCAAGGAGGCAAGTGCCTCTCCTGCTCTCACAGCTCTTCCTCTCCCTCTATATGTAGAGGAGCATCTGTCTCCCTCCCTGCTTTCTCTTCCCTCCTCCCTCTCTCTGGGGATGAAAGGGAATGGGGCTTTTGTTTTAAGGTCAAACTGACCTCCTTTCACCTCAAATAACCCAGCTGCCCAGGCCAAAATAAAAACACTTTTGAAGGCAGACAAGTCTCTTGGTGCCAAGTGACCAGTCGGGTGCTTGCAAGGGGGTTCTTGCTTTATTTCTTTTTGTTTTCTCCCATCCCCCTTCCTCACTTCACCTTTTTGAATATTTCTGGTGAGCCCAGGTACTGGGGGTGAAACAATAGTCCAATATTTTAACCCTTTCAGGATCTGACCAGCCCGTGCCATGCAGGGCTGAAGACATTCAGGCAATGCCTCTACTTGATGAAGGTTTTGAACATCCCCATTTCACTTAATTTTTCCCTCTCTCCCTCCCTTACTTGGCCTCATAAGTGAATATTTCTGTCCATGTTCATCTCCACTCCTAAACCCACATGGCTGCACTGTTGTCACCATGTAGATGCAATAGGGCACAATTATGTTGCACCGTCATGGGTTTACACCTTAAAACTGGGCCTGGGTTTGATTGAACACCTCACAGTTTGGGATGTGTGACTTGATGAGCAGCCTGTGCTAAAGCAGCTGCTCACACAGGAAATAAATGACTTGGGGAGCCCTGTCCTGTGTGTACCTGAGAGCCCGCTTGCTGGACGAGGGTTTTTGAAGCATCTGACTGGTAATATTGGGAAAAACAAAAATGGTATGAAAATCCATTATTGCTTTTTTTTTTTTTGCTGAAGCAATTATTTAGGAACTTGTGATGCTCTGCATTCTTACAAGAGAGCACTTTGCTAGTGAAGCTGGCTGTGAAATACCGAGATCTTTGCATCAGTGCAAGGGGGATGCATGGGATGGTGTCCTGGAAGGCACCATGGCTGGCAGGTGCTTGGGAATGAGAATGTTGAAGCTGCCTCCAAGAGCTGGGGCTGCAGAAGAGCTGCACTAACAGGGGCAGGGCCGGCAGTGCTGAGGTTACCCAGCCGTGGGACACACTGGACATGGTGATGCCAGCTCTGTATCTATCCCAGGCGTGCATGGGCAAGCTACAGCTGAATCTGAGCACGCTTTGCTCTGCACTGGTGATGCCTCCTCTCTGTGACTTTTAAGTCTTTTGGCTTTGCTGGCAGCTTCCTGTTGTGGCACTGTGGCAGGGTTGGTGCCCCTGGTCCCCAGCACCCACCCAGGGACAGAGGCAGAGCCCACGGCAGGATGCTGAGCCCAGCCTGGAGTGAAAAGCAGGGCAGGTCGAGAGGCAGGCTCAGCCCTGAAGTTGCTGTCATGCAGCGCTGGCAGGGAGGGAGAAGGGGCTGCAGGGGGAGAGGCGGCCGACTTCTCTGTAAACAACAGCTCCTGTTTCCTCCTTTCCAACAGCTGATAAGAATTTAGCTCTTTGCAGCCGCTTGTGCTGACGGGGCACATTCTTGCGCACCCGCCGCTCCTCCGAATAATACTAGGAAAAAGCAGGGGGGAAAGTGCGGTGCCGGGGTGGGGGAGGGCCAGGCCGGGGGCACTGGGACGGGGCCTGGTGCTGCACAAAGGCCCCCTTGTTGCTCCCAACATTCCTGCGACAGGGGCACGGGGACTGTTTACACCCAAAGTCCCCTTCCACTCGGCTGACCGCCTGATTGACCGGAGGAGAGGGGACCCAGCCAGGGTGGCACCAGCACCGTGCACCCCTCCCCGCAGCATCTGTTCGGCCCCGGTGAGAGTGGGGAGCCAGGAGCAGTGGGGTGTTTATCCTAGGGAAGGGACCCTCCTGTCCCCCATGGCAGTGGGCACCGTGCCTCCTCTGGCACGGTGGCGTAGCTGAGCTGCAGGTACGCGGCCTCTGGGTTCTCCCAGAAACGGGTTTGGCTTCCTGCCACTTTCTGGGTTGCCCTGTCAGGAGAGCCTGTATCTAGGCAGGAATAACCCCAGGCAGCTGCAGGGCTTCACACTGCCAGGCTTTGCATCACAGGACCTTGCATCTCAGGGCTTGTCTCCTCAGCAGCGCCGTGGAAGGTTTTGGTGAAGCAGAGTTTTGGGAAAAAGGGAGCCTAGCCATTCATTGAAGGCTGAGAGGAAGTGCATTTCCTCAGGAGGAGGAGGTCGTGGCTGTGATGGGAAGTGGCTCGCATGCCCCGGCGATGCCGCAGCCTGCTGCCCACGCAGTTCTCCCCTGCGGGCAAGGGACAGAGTGGCAAAACCCTCCCTGGGTTTGGCAGTGGTGGCACAGTGAGATGCCACCCGTGGGCAAAAGCCAGGAAATTCAACCTTTAGTCCCTGTGTAAATTGTGTTACAGAACAAACTCTCTTCCCAATCCAGGTCATCAGCAATATTGCTGTTAGCCAGCAATGTCCTGTTGTCTCCAGGTACTTTCTGAGACTAAATCCCTGTTTGTTATGTTTGCTTATTTTTTTTCCTAAAGTAACTCTCCCCCAGAGGATTCTAGTGGCATTTGGCAAGGTCTGTACGGACAATTATGTAATGGAAACGTGCCCTATCGGAGAGTCACGGTGGAACTGGCAGTGGTGCCGGCAAGGGGAACGGCTCGCAGCAGCTTTATGCAGGAGAGAAAGGACAGCACATTGGGGCTGGGGGCCACACATGTACCTGACAGCTGGGGAGGGGCAGCAATCAGGGAGGAAGAGGCTGTGTCACTGTGGTGGTCCCTGCTGGGAGCTCACCCTGGGGGTGCCACACCTGGGCATTTGCAAACACACGCTGGCGTGATCTTCCCGTGCGTACTGACGCCAGAAATTGCCCTTGAAGGCACAGCCGTGAATATAGTCCTGCTTTCCTCATTGTTTTTCTCCTCTCCTCTTCTTTCCAAACAAACACATAACTGCAAGTGGGAAACTTCTGTTTTTGAGAGGAGATATGTAACCTTTGAAAACCTCAACTTCTCTCCGAACCATGTGTGTCATCACTTGTGCAACCTTCTGTTCAGCGGGAGTGTGAATGTAGCCCTTAGGGAATGTGCTAGCAAGAGGGGGTGACTTGAATTTTTTCTCTTTCCCTTCTAAACTCTCCTTCTGCCCATATCAGGATGCCTTTGTGGAGCAGTTTAATGCTTCAGCAGCCTGCCATGGATTGAGTTAGGCACTGGGATTGGTAGGAGCTGAGCAGGGGCCATGTGCGGTGCGGGATGTCGGTGAAATGCACCTCTCCCACAGATCTCACTGGGCATTGCATGCACAGAGAAGAATACATGCAGCTGGCCCTAGGCTGGCTCCTGTCCCTGTCTCCTTTGGCCATCACCACCCAGGCTGCCTACTCTGGCATCACTTGAGCTGCGGGCGCCTAACACATCTGCCCTGCCTTAGGAGAGGGCCCAATCCAGTGTGTTTATTGACCACAAGAGAGAAAATAAACTTCTCTTTGATGAACCTTTTCCAAGGGGGAACCAGCCTTCTCATCTCCCTGTGGGGCTGGTTAAAGGTCATGCCTGAAGTTACTCTAGAGAAAAAGAAAAGGAAGGTGGTGGCACAAGGGGGATGAATGTGGAAAACAAAGCATTTGAAATTACTCCCAAAGGCAGGTCTCATAGTATGGGTCAGCTGCCCCATCAATCAGCACACTGATGCTGTGTTTGTTTGTGTGACCTCTGAGCATGGTGGAAATGCACCAGCTTGGACCAGAGGGCTCTTGGTCTATGGGAACACGACTGATTTTAACAGAGAGCAGGTGCCCTGCTGCCAGGGCTATTACAGAGGCAGCAGCGAGGCATTTTCGTGGTGTCTTGCATGCCAGCATTCTGCACACGGGGCTCTGCTGTGCATGGAGAATTGTGTTGAATATGCATGTCAGCGTTGCACATGTGGGGTGCATTGAATGCACAGGACTTCATCCCACGTGCCCTCTGTGTTGCACATCTGGGGCTGCTTCTCACATGTGGGGTTGCACTGTATGCATAGAGAACTGTGCTTTGCACTTTGTCCTGAGGCACTTTGGGTGGGCATCCAGGGTGGGATATCCTCTGGAGAAAGTGGTTGGCTCCATGTAAGCCAGCCTTAGGTCTTCACCAAGGCCTAAGTCTTGAGTGCCTGCCTCATCAGGAGTGCAAGGGGTGTGGATCATGGGCCATGCAGCATGGGTGTGCAGAAGCCTGGCTGCAAACCCCACAACAGCACAAGAGCATAATGCTATGTGCAAAAGCATGGAGAAAATCCATTTGTTTTGGGCCAGTTTACATTCTGGAAGGCACACTCCCCAAATTTGCTTTGCATCAAAAATTCAACTTTACCCGTCTCTTTTATTTCAAGAGGCGGAGGAGACATGGCAAAACTGATGTAAGCTTTTCCTCTGGAGCACTTTGGCAATCATTAAGCAGTGATATGAAATGCACTTGGTCATTGCTGCACCAGACATGGGCTTTTGCATCCTTCTGCAGACAAAAATGGGAGAGGAACCCTTATTAAAAGATTAAGTTTAATAGCTATTCTTGGCGGGTGTGGGAGCCTGTATTCTTTCTGCAGCTGTCTCAGAGCTGTCCCATCTGGTGAAATTTAGCCGCCTTGGTTTGCTTCACCTGCCCGAGTGTTGATCTGGCGGAGGGAGGTTGGCAGCCACAACCCTGTGCTGCTTCTTTCTAATAAAATTCGCTTGCCAGGATCAACATCGGAGACGGTCGCAGTAATCGGCGCAGCGCTGGCGGTCGGGCTGGGCTTGAGCTTCCTCGCCTGAGCTGCGCCCGAGAAGGCTTCCCGTGCCAGAGATAGAGGAGGGAGATAAACCCCCATCATTTAAAGTGCCTTTAGACTGCTGCTGGCACGTGTTGGCATCAATAGCATTTGTCTGGGAAAGCCTTAACGTGAGACTTGGCTGGTTTGCAGGCGCGTGTCAGCTGCTCTGGGAGAAGCGCCGCTGTGCTTGAAGGGTGTGGAGCCCATCAGTCTCTGGTGGCTGGTGGTGGAGGGATGCCTACAAGGAGTTGGGGAGAGGGTCCAGCCCAGGTTGGTGGTTAATGCCAGGGTCTCTGCTGCTGCAGGTAGACCGGTGGGACGAAATAACCGGCGGATCAACCGGGGCATCGTGGAGGAGTGCTGCTTTCGGAGCTGCGACCTGGCTCTGCTGGAAACATACTGCGCCAAATCCGTCAAGTCGGAGCGTGACCTCTCTGCCACCTCCCTGGCGGGCCTGCCGGCACTCAGCAAGGTGAGGAGGCTGTGCAGGCGTGGTGGCCCTCCTCTGAAATAAACAGAGAGAGAAAAGACAGGAAGGCCGTGGGTGGAGAGAGCAGAACCCAGCTGCAAGGTCTGGTGTTTCTGCAGAGCTTTTGAGAGACAGCCACCATTGGCAAGCCGTGCCAAACAGCCTGCCAAAAGTCAGCTCTTAGTAAGGTGGGGAACCAAAGGTGGGCTGGGTCGCAGAGTCATAATGGCATGGTTGGAAGTGACCTTTAAAGGTCATGTAGTGCAACCGCCCTGCAATAAGCATCAACTGGATCAGGTTGCTCGGAGCCCTGTCCAACCTTTCTATGACTGTTTCCAGGGATGAGGCAATATTTCCATGGGAGGGATGGAGGTCCAAGAAGGGAATCCTCATCTGGAGAGCGGGCAGGCTTGAGCAGAGGCTAATATTTGCTATCCCTCTCCTTGCAGGAGAGCTTCCAGAAGCCCTCGCACGGCAAGTACTCCAAGTACGACGTGTGGCAGAAGAAGAGCTCCCAGCGGCGGCAGCGGGACGCGCCCAACATCCTGCGGGCTCGCCGGTACCGGTGGCAGGCGGAGGGGCTGCAGGCGGCCGAGGAAGCCAAGGCGCTGCACCGTCCCCTCATCTCTCTGCCCAGCCAGAGGCCCCCGGCGGCGCGAGCCTCCCCGGAAACGGCTGGCCCCCAGAAATGAACCCTGACCGGCCGTCTCGATTTTTGATCTCCTGGGGGAGGGCGGGAGGACTGGCGATTCCCGACCCCCAAGCCCCTCCGTCCCCAGGGCCGCTGAGCCGAGGAGCGGGGCGGCGGGGCACCCTCACGCCGCTCCGGCCCCAACCAAACAACTGACACAGCAAGGAGGGGATGGCGGCGGCGGTGGCGAGTGGCGCTGCTCCCACGGCATCTTCCTTTTGGGGTGGGGGGGAGGGTTGTTTCGTTTCCCACACCTGTTTCGTTCCCCCGCGCCCCCCAGTATTTCCAAACCTGTACTTGTGAAGGGACAGTTTGGCACTTGAACTTTTTGCTGCTGGGTGCTGCATGACATCCCCGGTGCCAACGCCAGAAGACAAAAGAAAGAGCAAGAGGAAAAAAGGATATGAAGTTAAATCCTTTTCTTAATCTTTTTTTTCTCAAGAAGCGTCCATTCCGTGTCTTTCTTGACAATAAAGTGAAAAAAAAACAATAGAACGGGGAGAAACATTGAGGGATAAAAATTTTTGGCCTCATTCCCACCC
>VWZP01002201.1:986386-1018891 GCA_013396995.1 Dicaeum eximium | reverse complement strand
CTTTTTTTTTTTTTTTTTTTTGGTTTTTCTTATTTTTATAACTTTCTTTTGCACCTTTAAATGAAAAATGTACCTGAGAAGAAGTTCCGAGGAGCCCCCATCTGCGTTTTTGTGTGTGTGCTTCATTACAAGATTCCAAATCGACTTGCACCTTTTTTGAAATCACCGATGACGGGAGGAAGAGGAGAGAGAAAGCAAGAAAGAGAGAAGGAAAAGGAAAGGGGAAAGAAGAAAAAAAGAAAAAAAGTGAGCTGATGCTCACTTTAAATGGAGGAGGCGTCTGCATTGCACATTTGCCACGGATTTAGTTGATTTATATATATAATATATTATATAACTTTTTTGGCAAAAAAGCACTATTTTTATGGGACATTTTGTGTAGTATCTGAAGAGGGATTGTAATGTTTAAAATGTGTTATGGTGCTAAAGTAAGTTGGAAGGGAAAAAACCCAGAAATAGCAAGGGAGGGTGGGGAGGGAAGGACAAGATAGCGAATACTGAACTTGAAATTTTAGCTTTTCGTTTTAGGAAAAGTGTGATAAATGTGTTTCTTTTCTCTTCTGAAATATAGCTTGGTCATGACCATATGAGCTAGTTGGCTGTTACTCATGTACACAGATGCACGCACACACAGAATACATCGACACGCATCCTTTTTTTTTTTTGTTAAAAAAAAAAAAACAAAACAACAAAAACAACACAACCACCGCAACTTAGACTAAAAGGGAACTGTTCTGGAGACAAACTATTTTGAATGGTGAAGGTGTTGCCAGTTAGAACTCAAAGCCCTGCTTCTGCACGGACCCCCTGGAGCTTGGCTTCCCGAGCCAAGGGGAATCTCGCTCTTCCCCGTCCTTGCTCGAGTGCCGATGGCCCAGCGGGCGGGCGGGCAGCAGCCCTCACACCGAGCCCTGCAGAAGCAGCAGTTCCACGCCCTGCCATCTCCTTTTCCTTCTCTTGCCCTTTGCGTCCTTCTGGCCGGACCCTGCCCCGCGCCCCTGCCCTCCCGCGCGGGAGCAAGGGCTGCGCCTGTCCCGGGGCGGCCGCAGGGCCGGGAATGCTGCACGGGATGGGATGGGATGGGATGGGATGGGATGGGGAAGGCGAGTCTCTGGCTCGAGGCTCAGGACTCGGTGAGCGGATGGGTTTGAGAGGTGGGCAGAGGGCTGTAAAATAGGTTGGGTTTAAAATAATATATATTATCTGTCTAGAAACCGTAAAAGGGGGGGAATCAATTACATCTCCCTAATATACTCTCACTTGCTAATAAAATGGGGACACTCTGTTAACCAGTTCTGTACTTGCTTTGTCTTATATATCCATACATTTAAAACATAAAAAAAAAAAGACTACTTGAATTGTATTCTATTTCGTGGTTTGGAGGGGAGGGCTAGGGAGTCTTGAGAGGGGGAGGATTTTAATGTATAATCCTTTTGTTTGTTATTACCTTGCAATGTTGAGCCATGAATCCTTTGTTTAGAAAAATGGCACTGCAATACACGACAAAGAAAATCCTTTATTTATTTTATTAAATATATATAGAAAAGAATGAAAATCAGTCCAAATTAGGGAGGGGGGAAGGGAAGTGGGGGGAGTGGGAAGGCAGAATAAAAACAGAGAAATTGCAAATAATTGACTTTTTTTTTTTTCCTTTTCATGTGTCTTTTTTTAAAAAAAACTTAGTTTTTATTTTTTAAAAAGAGAAGTAAAAGCTTTCCTGGATGCTTTGTACCAAAAAAGAAAAAAAATTAAAAAAAAAAAAAAAAGAAAACCTGTTAAGCAAATAAATATCCATCCAGAATATGAAGCCTGACTTTTTCTTTTACTTTTCATTTATTTTTTGCTCCTGGGGTGAGAGTTGGGTGGGAAGAAGGCCACGCCAAGTGCCACTCCCTGTGGAGGAGCAGAGTGCGCTGCAGCTCCTCTTTTGGAGCTCAAAAATACAAGAGAGCATGCAGTACCCTTAAACACAACATGAAACCTCAGTCCTGTGGCAGATGCCCCCCCTGAAACCCCCAGTCATCTGCCCAGTGATTCTGGGTGAGATCTGGGGTTGTCTCCCAGCAGCTGTTGGGATTTGCTTTTACCAGTTTGGGCTGTTCCCAGGACATGAAAGCCGGATGGGAACTGAAGATGGCAAAAAAGAACAAAGAAATGTTGTGTCTAGGTTAGGCTTCCTGATAGATGGAGCTTCTTTGGTTTCTCTTGATGTTTTTAGGAATCCCAAAGATCTGCTTTTCATCACATACAACCATTGTGCATCACTGCAAATAGGAAGTAGAACACTGCAGTTCCAGTTTGGTAGTAGAACAACTGTGGGTAAAAGAGTGCCCAAGCATCCCTAATCTGGTAAATCAGTCTGATACCACATTGTCTGTGCAGCCCCACTGGCATGGCCAAGGCTTCTGTCAAGGACCTTGCCAAGCCCAACCTCCTGCCCCAGATGACTTGGGCTGGAAAAGATTTTCCATCTCAAAATTTGAGTTGCTGATTTAGACCCTTGGAAATACATGTTTTAAACCAGTTTCTTTTAAAAACTTGCAATAAACAACAACAATTTCACACAGTTTTTCCTTTTGGGATTTTTGTGGTTGGTCAGGGAGGGTTTTGTACAGATGTAGGGCTGACTGCTCCTCTGGACATGCACTTTACTGCAGGTGGAGAAAGGATGTGTCTGCCTTTCTGGCCATGTTCCAAGACCTGACACAGGTTTTGTTCACATTAAAATGTGTCCCTATGAAGAGTGAGGACTGATTTCATTGTGGCTTCTGGTTGTAACTGATGGAAATTTTGGCGTTTGGGAGCTTCTGCTCTTTGTTGTGTAAGCCACTGTCAGGGGGGCTGTTTAGAGCTGATTAAAAAGGAAGAAAATCTTCAGCCAAATATATACAAGAGGGTGGGGAGGCAAAGGCTGGTTTCAGCAGAAAAGTCCTAAATGCTCCTTAGAGACCCAGGAACAACTGGGAAAGCTAACCCTGCATCCTAGCCCAGCCCCACCTCTGGCCCCTGGTTCTCAGCATTATTAGGCAGCTCTGCAGGCAGCAAAGGGCAAATGTTTTTTTGAATAAAACATCTCTTTGGAGGGCATTTTCCCAGGTGATACACAGAGGGATACTGGGAAAGAGGGAAGGTCCAGCTTGCTGGGTGCAAGTGGCCACACTATTTTCAAGGTATATAAAAAAATCAGTGTCTCTGGATTTGTCTGCATAGAGGGAGACACAGGAGAAAAAAACACCACTAATCAACAGATACTTTTCCCTTTTCTTCCCCATTTTACATTATTTCTTAGGGTTTTTTTTTGTTTTGTTTTGTTTTGTTTTTTAAATCCAGTATGCAGATGAGCTGTTACCTAGCTTTCAGTGAGTTGTACCAGTGCCATCACAATAGACTGAGCCCCAGACTGGTTCCTCTGTGTCTCAGGGCAGCTTCATCCCTTCAATCCTGCCTGTTCTCAGAAGGCTTTTGCTGATGTACCTCGCTGCACTAAATGAAGGACCTAGCTGCACCAGGGTAAGGGGAAAAAACACGTTTGTTGTTTTTTAAAAGCACCTTGTTTCTTTGTTGCATCTATAATTGTTCACTGATTTTTAATGTGGCTGTGAGGAGACCTGAGAACGGTACTGTTGTACCACAGATTATTTCACTCATGCAGTAGGCAAGACTCAGATGCTTTCTGCACCTTTTGTGCTTTTCATTTGTAGCACAGCATCAACAAAGCAAAGCACTTCTAACAATCTCCTGGCAGCTGATAACTTTCCCCCTTCCACTTTATCTATTTTCTAAAGAGCAGGTGAGTCATAAACTACCCCGAGGCTGGGATAGCACAGCAATTCCACTGCTCCCAGTGCAGGCAAGGGGGGAAGTCTGGTTTTCAAAGATAAATAGTTCCCATGTCCTGCGAGGGGTCTGTCATTGCCACCAAGGTGCCAGCACTGGCTCTCCCTCCCCTGGGCTGCTGAAGGATGCTCGGACTGCCAGCAGGCAGTGTGCAGTGGCAGACACAACTCCAACCTGCTGGAAAGGCACAAGTCCTCACAGGAATCTTGGCCTGCTTTGCTGCTGTGCTCCCAGCTGTGCACGACCCAAGGAATGCACTTGCTCATTAAAATCATGTCAGAGTTTGCAGAGAGCCCTGCGAGAGCCTCTTTCCCTGCCTTCTTGTACCTGCCAACAGCAGACTGAAGGCTGAGGTTTCCAACATGCCAGGCTTTGGCTCAGGGACCAGCAATAGCCTGAAGGCAGGAAATTTCTGAGCTAGGGTGTTTTTTGACTTGGGCAGCATGGGAGGTCAAACCTGACATGCAGAATGGGCTGCTCTGGTCTTCATCTGGCTGCTTGCAGCTCTGGGACAGGCACAGCATGCAACAGTGATCAGAGGAGAGCCCCATGGCAGAATGTCCGCCTTCGTGTGTGTTCTGCAAAGGGCAGCATGACACACAGCTTTGACCAGAAAGTATTAACCATATGACAGTTTCAGATGGGAAAAGACACTATTCAAATACCTGAGTAACTCACAGGTAGAGCAACCAAGGTAAGTGCAGAACTTGCATCCTGTCACCAGCAGCAAAATACCTGTTTCACTTTTCAAAATTACTAGGAATTAATTCAGCTTATGCTGACTTTTCAAAGCGCTCACATCTTGTTCCTGAACATTCTTGTGCTTCTTTGTTAGCCAGCTTTAGAAAGAGAATAGATCACAATTTTAAGTCTGTGAGGTGAAAGGATACCAGTGGTTACAATGTAAAACAATGTATTTGTGTCCCTTTCCACGGGAGAAGTATTGGCACAGTCTCTTGGCCTCCCAAGCTTGTTTAAATGAAGGTCGTGCTCCTTCTGTACAAGACCACATCCTTCAGCTGTGTCAAACTTGAAAGAAACTGATTTAGAAAGGCAGTCAAGAGCCACGGAGCTTATTACAAAGCTTGTCATTGCAAACAAATACTATTAAAAAAAATAATTTCTTAATAGGTATCTTTCCCCCAAAGCATCTAAGTTTCTTGTCTCACTGCCTCTACTGGCAAGGGCCATGGTGACTTATCAATTCTGGTTGGTAGAAAGCACTTCCTAAATACCAGATGAAGCCACCCATGATCACACCTATTCCAATGGCAACCCTGTCTTTTGTCTTCTCTCCCTGGATGGAGGAGCCAACTCCTCCATTTCACCAAAGTGACAGCATTTTGGGCACACTTTTCTTAAGCTCCATGTGAGGAGCACAGAGACCTATGCTGTTTACCCCTGCAGCTTCTAGGACAGATTTCTCCCCATTATCCACNAAAAAAAAAAAAAAATCACAAGGAACAGGAATTTTGGATACTTGATTGTCCTGCCTCAAGCCAGAAGGGCACACTGATAATGGTAATCTTTGTTTTCTTCGCAGCTGGGGCATAGCTGAAAAGGGAGGAAGGCAATTAAGAGAATATTAAGACTTCATCTTCAGAGACGTTGTTGCTTCTGTTCCTCCTCCCTGTCCCCTCTGTTCCCCGTGCGTGGCAGAGAAAGCGGCAGGAGTATTATTTCTCAAGGCCTGCACTGACGTCAATACGCAGGGTATTTATTTATGAATTTGAGGCAAACAGTGGGGGAGAGAGGAGTGGAGGAAGATGGACGGGCAGAGCTAGCAGCTGCCAAGTTATAATAGAGCAGCAGCCTCCCAGTATTTTTCTATCCTCTTTCTGGGGGAGGGATGTGATGATCAGAGCTTTGGAGGCCCAGGGAAAGGTGTGACAAGGAGAAATCATTACTAGGTGAATAGCCCATTTCTGGTGCTGGGATACTCAGGTGCAGCCCTTATGCAGACACCTGCTTTCAGGCAGGCTCTGACCAGGCTCTAGCAGCCCTTTTCTCTCAGCCTTTTTAGTCTTTACACAGAAAATTCAGAGTTTCTAGCCGAATAAATAATGACATCCCACCCTCGTTCCCCGTTTCAGGCTCAGTCAGCAAAACGGCTCTTTGGGGAGCCCAGCACTGAAGTTAACTTGAAGATTAATTTGCTTCCTGCAGTCAGTAAGAAACAGTTCTTCAGGGTATAAATTTTGTCCACCAATATTACCATGTGCAGAAGCACAGAAAGATGAAACTCATAAAGGGAGAACAGTTTCTTTTCTTTCCCAAGGAGGATACAGGCACCAGTGCAGAGCAACCACAATGGGGAGGGAAAAAGGAGCCTGAGGAGCACAAGTGACTGTGACAACAGGATGCCCCTCAGCTTCAACTCTGGCAATCACTGGGAGAAGATGCCTTTGGGCAAAGGCATCTCTCACCATCCTGAAAGTCATGCATAGAAATGCAAATGGAAGTAGGTGAGGATGGCTTTTGTCTTTCTCTCACCTGCTTATGGCCACCCGGTTAGCATAGGATAGAGATGGGCAGGGGAAGGAGGGAAAGTGAGCATGGAAATCTAATTCCTCCTTTTCAGCTCTCTGGGCTCCTCCAGGTTTGTTATCGAAAGCTTTCCCTGCACAGCTCTTTTCCCAGCCGGAGGAAAGCCGGCTGCGTTGCATGAGATGCAGTGGAGGGAGCCCTGCAGATCTCCAGGTTTATTTTTAAAGCTCCTGCCTTTCCTGGGATTCCCCTGCTGACTTCCCATTGCCTCGGATAAGAGGAGGTGATACTCCGGACGAATTTCTTCCTTTAAGGGAGAGACCTTGCAAGCAGCATCAAGGTGTCAGCCAGCCCGGAGTTTATTGTTTTTCCAAAATAAGGGAAGAGAGACATGTTCTGGAGATCCGTTTACAAGTCGGGCTATCTCCAGTTATATAATGACACAAGTCTGGCTGCCAGCAAATTGTTGCTCCGAGCTGGGAAAGACAATTAGCTCGCCTCTCAGGGCGGCGAGCGTGCACAATGCCGGCTTTGTGCCACCCTGCCACCGGCCCCGGTATGTGCGGGAGAGCCTGGCTCACCCATCATCTTCAGAGGTGGCAGAGGGAAGAGGGAAAGGAAAAACCCCCGTGCTCGGAGAGGCAGAGCCCGCGCCAGGGCGGGGATCCCTGCGAGGGCTGGGGGCGCCGGGGATGGAGCCCGTCTGCGAGCGCTTTCCTGTCCCGGCACCGAAGGGATGCCGGTAAATCGGTCGTCGCTCCAACAGGGCAGAGGCAGCTCTGACCCCTCTGCTGAAAATGGGATGAGAAGCTTCGGTGTTTGGCTTCCTGCACTTCCTGGTGCGCTGATGGATTTAGGCTTTCGCTGAAACTCCTGGCGCTGCCTGGGGAGTCAGTGGAAAAAATGTGACATCTAGGGATGGGAAATACCTAACCGGCTCAAAAATGTGCTCACTTAAAAGGGAAAGGCGGTTTCCAGGTGAACTTGCATTCCTGTCCTCGATGGATGTGGATGGAAGCGCGGCTTTGGAAAATTCAGACTCTGGTCTGCTTCAAGGCAGCCGGCGATTAACCATAGCTGGGTCCTGCTCAGACAGCACCTGGCCCAAACCAGGCCTCCAGAGCTGCATTCCTGGCCAGGGAGGAAGGACCTGCCTCCCTCTGCTGTCCCCTTGGCACAGCAGGGCAGGGACATGCCATGGAGCTGCACAGGAAGAACTTCCCTCAGCTCTCCTACATGCAACAGCAGCCCTGATTTCGGCAGGCAGTGACGCATGGAGAGGAAAGATGGTCTGAAATAAAATACCCAATGTCGTCAACAGCCACAGATTAATTCAGTGAAATCGCTCGTTGCTGCAAGGAGTTAGTGAAAGAAAAACACTGGGAAGAGAATGCTGCCTGTGTGACAAATAAGGGTACACAGAGCTGTGTTTAGCAGGGGAAGTGTTGATAAACAACACTAAACCCTCATGCTTCAGGGGAGCTAAGTGATGATAACTTGGGGGGCAGAGGAGACTTCTGCTAGCAGCTTGTTAGTCTCTGAACACGTTTACCTCATCCTCTAGAGTGTTTAATTAAATACAGCACTGCTCTGAACCATTCAGGCAGTTTCTGCTTGCCTAGACAAAGGTGATTTGCAGAATTTTTTCTGTCAAGAGCATAACGAGAATCCTTATGTTAGTACCACTGGTTGGAAATATTATGTGTAAATCTGCAGTGCAGATAAACAAGTGCATTCTCTGCTTGCAGAGCTCCCTCATGTTGCTGTTCATGAGGCACACCTGCTCTGCATGCCCATCACTCAGTTTCTTGTGTGTTCAACCCATCCCTGTGGATGTCAGTAAAGCCCCAATGGCAACCATGTACATGCCTAAGACACAATGCTACTCTCAGCCCAGCCCAGCAAAAACAGTTTCTTCTGGAAGTGAGTCATATTTCTTCATCTTTCGAACCACTTCAAGCAATTTGTCTTGCAGACTTTCTGACTACATTTACATAAAATGCACCCTTCCTTTCTTTCTATTTTTGGTTCCATGCATGGGGTTATTTTACATGGTGTGCTCAGAGGTCACTGTGACACACACACAGGGGGGAGAGCACGCTATGCTTTTGGTAGGTGCTCTGTAATGTTTATGCAGGTGGCAGGCTCTTGGTTTCCCTGGGCACTCACCACGGATTTCCATGCCAGCACAACGACAGAAAAAGGATAAATTGCTGGTCGCTGCCAGAAATGCCACAATTTTGTCTACAAAGTGCAGCTTGTAGACATGAATAACCTCACAAGACCCCTGGAAGAGAAGCTGGGAGTATGGGTTGCTGGCACAACTGGGGAGGTGTAAGGGAGGATGGGATCATGGAAAGCTTCCAGGAATGGCTTGTGCATGTGTACGGCATGGTTAGGAACAGTTCCTGCCTGGAATTTGAGTGCAGGCTATTATTTATATTCTCAAAGCTCTGCCAGTGGATGGTGCTTGCAGCATTAGAGCTAGAACTCAAGCCCTGAGCAAGTTGGAGGCTTTCATCCAGTCTGCAAAATGCAGTAAGATCCTTTGGAGTCTGAAGGCAAATGAGGCTGGACAATAAAATATCCCAAGTCCTTCACAAGTTCCACCTTACAGTTTAGCGTCCTTCCCAACTCAGCCAGGTATCTTCAGGTTGGAAAAGGAATGACTGGGAGGTATATGAGAGGGGTTTCTGAGCTTGTGAGGGGCCTGAGAGCAGGGATGGGTCAAGCTTTGCTGTCCCTTCCTGTACAAGAGCAGGCAGCATTACATGAAGTTAGTAGGAGACAGGCTGAAAAACAAACAGAAGGAGATGGCTCTTCATGCAACAAGCAGCAGGTCTGTGAATCTTCTTATCCACAACCAAAGGATGTTGTGGATATGAGAAGCTTGCATGGATTCAAGGAGAGTTCACGGAAGATAAATTTTCTGAGAGTTACTAAATACATAGAAAGTCTATCTGGCTCAGGAAGTTCCTGGGCTGAAAATAGTTGGAGTCTGGGGGAACACTGAGGGGAAGTATTGTATATGCTTGCCCTTGTGCTTACTCCCCCTAGGCTTCCACTCACAGGCTTCCTTGGGGTCTGGATGTTAGGTCAGACAGACCTTTAGTCTTACCCAGTGGAGCTGTTGGGTCGCACAGACCTTTAGTCTTACCCAGAGGAGCTGTTTTTATGTCCTCATGTAACTTCATATATAGACAAGACGGGTTCTTGCATGGCTCCTTCCCAAAGCTCACCACCCTCAAGCACCCTCACAAGCTCATAGCTTTTCCCAGGTTGTATTTGACTGAGCAGCTGGAGATCCTGACTGCTGCAGACAGAGTTTTTGAACAGCTTAAGGCCTGTATGCCTGAAATATGCTCGCTCTCGGGGTTTGATGCTATCAAGTGTTTGGCAATAATATCAATATTGGTCACCGCTACCTCCCTCACCTCCTTGATGCCCTGTTTGTTCCTGTCTTAGCAAAGAGCTTCAAAACTATTCTGAGCTCAACTGTTTGTTTGCAGTGAATTATAATTCTGCTCTGGTCACCACTTGGTACCAAGTTTGGCTATGGAAATTAAGTCCTTATTGACATCTGTGTTAAAAATTGCTGAAGCTGCCAAGACGTGTAAATCTGCACAGATCTCAGATGAACTGCTTTGGGACTTGATTTATCCTACTTGGGGTATGTTTTGAAGGCTTTATTTGTAGTGATAACAGTCAGAGCCTTTCTCACCCCTCTCTTCCCTGAAAAACAGTATTTGAAAGATGAGTGTTTGAATAACAACCAAGTGGCCTTGTTAGCCTTCCCTTCACCTCTTGTCAGCTGCTCTCCTGTCCTGGGTCTCTCACTATGGCTTTGAGAAACTGCTGTAAACTAAAAGGAAGAAGAAGGTCAGTGACCTCTGAAGGGGAATTAGGAAAAAATGGTCCAGAAAAAAAGACAGAACATGAGAAAATATGTATACCTGTAGCTTGCTGACCCTCTTCTGTCTCCCAGACAGTTAAAGGGAGAAGCATGCATGGCTACAGCAAGAATTACCTTCTGAGATGAATACATGAAGATTTTTGGGATTTCATAGCAAGCCATCTGTTGTGGAAACAAAAACCCTAGCTCTCTTGCAGTTCAAAACTTGCTGGGGTCGAAGATGGCCAAGTATCATCATGTTTGCAGCACTGCAGGGATTACTTGATGCAGAATTATGGTCCTAACTTTGCCATCCTTTTTGTCACATCAACCGTGGATCCCCACTGAGGAAGTTTCAAATTTAGCCAAGCACCACTTGGAAAACTCCAAAAGTGGACTACTGTCACAATGGGTGTAGTGGGATTCTTGCCTCAGGTGAGATTCACATTATTGATACTCCTATTACTTTTTGCTGCTGCTCAAATAATGGCAGAAGCTATTTTTAGCAGCTTGGACCCTAATGTTTGAGGAAAAAAAAAAAAAAAGACAAAACCCCACCACTTTGTGAGCCATTTCCACAACAATAACTTGTGGCAGAGAGGAAAGAGAGTAGGCCAAAATATGTATCCCTCTTCACCAAATAAGGACCCTTGTAAGGGCAGGCGCCAAGGACTGCGAGGCTTAGGAAGGACAGGGAGGACTTTGGAGTGGAAGAGTGAATCAGCATGGCCATCAGGTCACACCCACATGAATAATACCTCTCACTTCCCTTGAATTGTACATTGTAATAAAGACTTAGCTGCCTTTTTTGGTATTCCAGCGTCTGCCTGAGAAGAGTCAGATGTGAAATTAGGTTTCCTGTACCTTAATAGATTAATTTAGTTTAAACTAAAAATGAGGGCACATGTACTGTCGGGAGCCAAGAAGCCTCAAATGACATATGTCTCCCTTTTAATACTATTCTTTTTTTGGTGAGTGTGCTCTGTGAATCTAAACATTGATTAAAATGTATTTTCTTGAAAATTCCTCCCAGATTTTAAAAGTTTACCACTACTAGGAATCTCACTTGTGCAAGGGCCATGTGCAAGCATCTGCAAAACTAAAGGTGATCACGTTGCCAGCTGCTCAGTTTCTTGGGACCCTGTGGAGGCACTTCCATACCAACAGGGAAATATTAACTCCTTGTTTTGTTGTCCTTGAAGTTTTCTGTCTTAACAGCTGTGCTTGCCCATAACACATCAGCTCACCTGCCTTCCTTCTGAGCACCTGAAGGAGAATCCCTGGCTTGTGTTATTCTTCCAGTGTGCCTCAGGGCAGGGAAGATGCAGAGTCTGTACCTTAACTACTATGGGATATTACAGCAGGGACAGGACTGTACTGCCATTAGAGAATGGCAAAAACCTCACACTGAAATGGGATGTTTTCCTTCAGAGGCCCATAACAGGTTTCCCTTCTCACAGAGGGAACATCGATGGCAATTTCCCTGGTCATTATGAGTGCACCATCTTTATCTGAAAGTAACTCAAGATAAATTTTTCCATGGAAAAATTTCCCTGTGACCTAGTGAAGGCTGTTAAGTGTCTCTGACAGCCATGGCTGAACTTTCTTACACTTTTAAGTTCTGTGCTGCTAAAAGAAGCATTTGCAGTTTTGCCACAAGATTAGCTCTGTCCCCTTAGTGTTAAAGACATATGACTGGCAGGAGACTGCTGTGCCCAGTTAAAAATGAACATATTACTGCTCATTTTGCTCAGAGAATACCAGCTTTTTGGACAATGAGAAAAAGATGGAAGAAGAGTTGTACAGATATTAGGGTTGCTGAGTGCAGAGTAAACAGACCACGTCAAAATCTTCTTCAGGTCCAGTTGCCTTATTGCACTCCCATCTTACAAGCAAACAGTTTTAAAAAAATTTAAATCAAAATTGGTGCCAACTCTGATTCACGGACAAAAGCCTCTGGCATGAGACCTTACTGGAGTTTCCATGCCCCTAAAGATCTAAGATAGTCTGATGGTACTCTCAAATACCAGAAGGAGTCATAAGGCATGTCACCCATTTTCTGCCATTTTCTTTTTTCACCTGTACATCCTTGCCACATCCAGCAACTCCATGATATGTTTGGGAGCGGGCAGAAGGCTCTTTCTTGAAATCTTATAAATAAATATTAAGCCTTGTTTATTCCACCCACTCTGTATTTTGGGAGGTAGCACTGGCTAACTCAGTGGGTTTATGGCACGGGTTTTTTCTGCATTGGTTGTCTGGTTGCAGCCATAAAAATTGATATTAAGCCACTCCTTTTATAACCAGTGCCACTTGTACCCAAGCAAATGGCAGAACACCAACTGCAGGTGCACCCCAAGCCATCTCTCAGGGCCATGTTCATGGTCACACACTGACATTATTTCCTGGGATGGAGCAAACACAAACCTAACTTTTAACGAAGCGTGATTTCATCTTGTTAAGAAATGCACCTTCCCCAACACTGCCATGTTGTACCAGTGTACAGCTTCACCCCGTGGAAATGACAGACAAAAAGTGGCAGCTCGTGTGCTGCTTGTGGCTTTTGCTGGCCATAGTTTTCTCCCATGGTTTCCGTGCCTCTGGCCAGTTGTTTCTGCGGTCACCCACAGGCTCAGCTGCTAAGCCCACAGGGGCAAGGGCCCTCCACATCTGGAAGCCCTGACCAGACCAAGCTCTGGGGCCACAGCAGGAGCCACCACACTCTTTGCCACTCCCAGCCAGCTGGAAGGAGACGAGAATTTCCATCTCTCTTGTCCTTCTTCCTCTTAAAGTGGAATTTCAAGGAACTGTGTCAAGTCAACAGTCTGGGACAAAGACAAAAAAAGAAAAAAAAACCCAACAAAAACAGCACATCCAGGAACACCCTGGAATTTCCTAGTGATTGCTGATAGCAGATGAAAGCCGCTGAAGAACAGCATTGATGATTACAATGATTAATGTTTCTTTCCATGTGAATACTACCGAAAGAGGACAGATTGTGTGCCTTGAAAGAGCAACATTCCTTTGTCTTGCTCATCTGCCCTTTGTGAAGACCTTTATCTGTTTTTCAAATCCAAAAATGGCTCATAAGAAAATAAGTCCTCCCAGCCGCATAGGTAGTGTCATTATTTTAAGCCTGTCCTCTGAAGGCTGGTCAAAGTTAAACTGACAATACTTCAGGTCTTTCCCCTCCCATTTATTCCTCTCTTTACTAAGGGGACCCCATTTTAATTATTATTTAGGAAAAGACAGCTGCTTCCTGTTTGTATCATTAATTTATTTTGTTTCCTGAAGGGAAGCTTTGGGGAAAAGAATCTTTGGATAGCTGGAACGTCTTACAAAATATCACTGGCTGCACGGGCCAAGGTTAAATACAATAGCTAGGTTTATTTTTAAATGATTATTATTTTTCTAAATCCATGCCAAAGCAGAGACTAAAATTCTAGCACACATAACTAAGCTTTTACAGTAAATTCTGCCTTTCCTACAAAACTCCCCAGAAGGGAGACAGACATTCTTAGTTACAACAAAAGCTAAAACACCAATTTCCCTCCAACTATTATGAAAACCAAGGCCAGAGGGAGATGAGGTGCGGTTCCCTTTCTCCAGTTTCTCAAAACCTCATGCTCTGGTGAACTTGATATGCTGAAATCATTCCTGGCCATCAGGATACCCTTCCACAATGAGATGAGTGGCTCGGTGTGCACTAAATGTTATTTGTGCCAGTTTTAACAAGGTTTTCAACACTGTCTCCTATAACACCCTTACAGACAAACTGATGGAATATGGATGACATAAATGGATAGTGAGGTGGCTTGAAATCTGGCTGAAGTGCTGGGATCAAAGATCAGTGGTATGTAGCCCATCTGTAGGCAAGTCACTAGTGGGGCACCCCAGGGGCTGGTACTGAGGCTGGCACTGCTTCACTTCCTCATTAATGACCTGGTCTGAGAACACCCTTGGCAAGTTATGGAAACAGAGCACGTGGCTGTGGTGCCATTCAGAGGGACTTCAGGAGGCTGGAGGTATGTCTGGGTCAACAGGAGTCCCACAATGTTTAGAGGGGAATGTGATGTCCTGAACACGGAGAAGGATAACCTCAGACAGAAGTATGGATTGGGAGATGATCAGCCAGCTGGAAAACAGCTCTGCAGAAAAAGACCTTAATGGCCTGGTGCACAACCAGCTGACCATCAACCAGCAACATGGCCTCATGGCAAAGATGCCAAAAACACCCTAGGCTTCGTTATGATGAGCATTGCCAGCAGGTCCAGGGAGGTGATCCAGCCCTGGAGAGCTGTGTCCAGCTCTGGGTGTCTCAGTACAAAACATGGGTGTGCTGGAACAAGCCCAGCAAGGAGCCCTGAAGCTGATGAAGGGATTGCAGCATCTATCATGTGGGGGAGGGACTGTGAGACCTGTGACTGCTGAGCCCAGAGAAGAGAAAGCTCAGGGGGATCCTATCACTATGTATAAATATCTGATGGGGGAGGAAAGGTGGAGACAGACTCTTCCCAGTGATGCCCAGTGACAGGATAAGAGGTCATGGGCACAAGCTCTTCTAGACTGACACTGAGACACAAATCATACCACCAATGACTGCATGAGGAGCTGTGAGCTCCACTTTGCACCAAGTCAGGTCTGTTACAGCATTTTTGGAGGCTGTTAACACTGTCTGTTTGTAAGCCCTCCACCCAGCCCCCATTCACCATCTCACTGTTTTGGCCTCATCCCTTCCATTTGTTTTAGCTGAGAGGCACCCACTGGCCCCAGAAGCCTCTCTGCTGTCCAGTATTCCTGCTGGGAGGAATTATTTGGCACCAGCACTATAGATCTTTTCACAAGACCAAAGATTATGGGAGGTTTTATTTAATGCACATGAAGTAACCCCTTGCCCCCTGCCCTGTTTTTTCTGGTTTCCTTTCTTATGCTTGGTTCTCTCCTTCACTAGGAGCTTTCACATGCCAAGTTGCTTTGATGGAAACCACTACTTGAGAAAGAAAAATTGTACAAGCTCTTCCTTCTACTCCCTCTTTCTATATTGAGTATAGCTTAAAATTGAATAATGAGCATTTGTTTTCTTAGAAGACTATTTAACACTGCAAATTCAGCCATGAGAGGCAGGATATGATAAGATATACTCCAAAGAATGGTGTTGAAAATGCTTAATTACAAAGTGGACAAGGTTTTTTTTTTATATAGGGAAAGTTACATTTTATTCCTTGCACATCAAGTGACTAAAATGACTGATGATTTACTGCACCCTTGCCTGGCTAAATAACTTCATCTTGAAGTGAACACTTAGTTTGGCAAAGTTAAAAGCTACTGAAAAGCAACCTTTTAGGAAAAGTACCAGATAACTTTTGGTGCAAGCTAAGATTGCTGACAGCAAGGCAGGGCAGGATTTCCAGCAGAAAGTGGTTGCTGCACATGGGCTTGCATGGAGGGAGAAAGGTGGGATGAGCAATGTGCTGGAGAAGGCACAGAAACGAGGCACCTTCGGGCTGCACATGACCAGCAGCATGAATGAACGAATGAGTGCTGCAGCCACACACATATTTAACTTCTGCCACATCCCAGGATTTCTTCCCCCCAGGAAAGAAATAATATTAGAACGTGCATTGATGAGCATTCCGTGCCGGCAAGAACCAATGCTTGCAATTGTGACTGAATTGGAGGTTTGTGACTGAATTTGTGACTGAACTAGGGGTGCATCCCCCCAGGACTAACTGCATCCAGTTGTGATGGTTCCCAGTGTTGTCTGGAAACTGGTTAACACATACAGTGCTGCTGCAACGTTTCTCAACTGTGCCCATGTCCAAGGCTGGGCTCCCACCCCACTGCTGCAGCTGGCTGAGGCACAGCCCTGGAATTACAAAAACCTTGAGCTTTATTTTTTCTCCAGGAGATGGGCGGGAGACTTTTGATGGTACTATTTCCTGCTGGATGGACAGAATTTAGAAGAAAAATAAAACTTTAACCTCTTCACTCAACTGTAGTGAGAAGAGAATCTCACCATTGGGCAAGGTTTATTCTGCTGGGAAGCTCAGGCTATTCCCATGCTGGGTATAACACAAGGTCAACAGCAGCAGTCTCCAGGAATATTAATCTTTCACCCCTCAGACTGTGCCACGGGTAATTAATCACTTGATTGCATAACTTCTTGTAAGACAGGAAAAATAAGCTGCCTTTGCCAGCTTTTTGGACAAGCTATTTCACATACATTTGAACTTTCTTCCAGTACTTGTTGGGTTTTGATTGCAATGAATGAATTCCATCCAAAGCCTTTCCCAGCCGTGGAAGAGCCAGACAGCATGGAGGCCCACAGTGTCCCAGTGCAACACTGGGGAGTGGGTCACTGTGCTGTTTTGAGGGGATCTGTCCAGCCTCCCAATGGGTGGGGATAGGTACAGCATCCAGCAGAGCAGCTCAGCCCAGGGGGAATAGCAGAGCACCACGTTACCCCGCATTTTACATCTTTATGCAATTGAAAGCAGGATCTGGCCGAGTTGCTGCTGACCCCAGAGAGCTGCAACTTGTTTAAGAGCAAAGAAATCACAGAGTTTAATCCTAGAATGTGAAGTTGTGTTTTGCTATGATCACTTGGGACAAACCACTGTGATAGGTCCAGCTCCAGGAGATCTTCAGGCCCTGGAAATCATGTAAGGCTGTGAGGGGTGTTGAGCCAAGTGCATTGCTGGAGTGGTTGAATATCAGCTAATCCCATCTCCCCAACATGCTGCAGGACTCTATCTTCCTTTCTACAGCTTTATTAAATGGCTGTGAGAAACCTAGGTTTTCTTTAAAAACATTTTATATGAGGTGGTAATGAAATGGGAAACAGTGATCCAAGGCTATCTCGTGCCTCATGCTCACAAGGACCACTCCCATAAACCAGCTTGCTTCTAACCCTGAACCTCTAATATTGGGTGAAGGTGAAGGCATTCCTGACTGACTGCCTCAATACTGGGGCACCCTTCAGCAGCTCTGAGCATTTCACCACCCCACTGCTGCCTCCCAAAGTGGGTGGTGGCCATCCTTTGGCTCTTTGGATTGCCCTGCTAAATATTTGAGTGAGCTTCCCATTTAACCATCTGAGTGGCTCAGAAAATTTTCTTCCTGCACTGCCTTGACTTAAAGGTGACACATGGTGACACAGAAGCAGTCATGAGTTAAGTTCTCTCCTGAGTCCTAAAGTGGAGGGTTCTCAGTCACACACTGAAAAAATATTTAGTGGCCACAAGAACCGGAACTAGATGAGACTGATGGATGCAAGCACTATTCTTAACAGGTCCTGGAAAAGCATTCAGGAAGCTTGGTTTAAAAGTGTTCCTGTAAACATCACTTTGTCCTTTGGCTCTAGGCAGCCCTTTGGCAAAACCTGAGAAAATTTCCCTGTATTAAGTGTTTTGAGATCCTTGCAGGAAAGATGCTGATAAAGTGGGTGCCTTAGATATGGCTATGGAAGGCTAGTTCTTGCTCCAAGTGCTACAGGTGACACATGGGGAACTGGCACAGTGAAATGCAGTTTTCCAAAGCCACAATGACTGGGGACAAGAGAGTAGAGCAGAAATCCCAAGCACATGCAGTCACACTGCAGATGCTGCTGTGGAGGGTCATGCTTGCAGCTCATCTGCTTAACCTAAGCTCCTCAAACATCTCTGGAAAAAGGAGGCACAGAGCAGCTCCTCACTTGATCAGGGCACCAGAGACCTCCAAGAAACACCCTACAGCTCTTTAGCTGGCTGCTCTGCCTTATGCTTCACGGAGCAAAGCTATCTATTAGGCAAGCTGTGATGAGTTCCGATACATTCCTGGCCACGCACAGTAACTTTTGCTCCTCACAATGTGCAATGTGTGGCCATCAGTGGGTCATGCTCCATCTGGCCACACTTAAAGGGCTATCAAGAATAGGTCACCCACATGAATTTCCTCCAGCTCTGATGCTGCACCAATGTAATGACATGACGCTGCTGAATTACAGACAAATTAAAACCAAGGCCAGGCGCAGCTATTCCCCAGGTACCTTTCACATGAATAAACAAGATAAAGTCTGGGAAGGAAAGCACAGGAAATGGTTCTATTTACAGCACGATCACACATCTTCCAAAAGCAACTGAGCCAGCTGGACAACTTACTATCTTGAACCACTCTCCTGCTGCAGGATGCTGCCCCTTCAGATTGGTTGGCAAGGAACTGAAAGCAGCTCAGAAAGCAACCGCCCAGGCAGTTCAGACATCAGAAAGGATAAGAATTCCAGCAGGCAACGGTGAGATGCAGGTGAGGACAGAACAGAGGGGCTGATGCCTTCAGCCAAATGCTGAGAAACACAGCAGGCAGCTAGATGATTTTGAGACAGCAGGCAACTAGATAATTTTGAGACAGCAGCAGAAGAACCAGTAGGAACCAGTTCACCCAAATATCTCATGGCTCATGGACCATGAAGCATTCCCGTTTCCGTCTGTGGAAACCTTGCTGCCAGCTCAGTTTCCTGGAAGGAGAATCTGCTTTAACCAAGGTTTACCTACCCCATGACAGGCAATGCAGAACCAGCTTAGGCCAGAACTTAGGATGTTCAAAGTAACTGCAAAACTCCTCAGGAAATAGTATTTCACATTCACTTGATAAGTGCAAGAAAGCCTTACCCATCATCTTCCTCACTTTCTCCACTACTAACAGAGAAGAAGGAAGGAGGAACAGCACAGTCTGATCAGCTGGATCACCTTATCATGACCAGCTACAGAGGCTTTGGGATAATATGACATAGATGGGTACAGATCAGCTAATTTAAATTAAAAGTAACGGAGCACCTAAGCTGAACAAACCAAGAATTGTGTTTTCTTAAGCAAAATTCAAATAGACAGCTGAAGGTGAGGTCCCTGGTCACTGCTGAGTGGCATCCTTACATTGAGTGTTGACCAGTAGTGGACAAAGCTGTTTTTCAGCAAGGTGTCCACCAACACCAGGCCCCTCTGCCTCTTCTCCAAGAGGCTGAATATCAGATTCCCATGGTCTGGGCTTGAAGTAATTGCTACTGGCAGGAGCAACTACTTTTTTCCTAGCTGATTGCAAATCAGACATTCCATTTTGATAAAATAAAGGCTAAATCACCCTGGATTTTTCACATGTGTGCAACAGTGTTTGGACGTGTGAGTGTAGGCAGGAATTACTGAGGGCAGCAAGGAAAGCTTCAGGTTGTATAATATCTGGAGCCTGTGAGTTAACATGAGACTGCTGCTGCCTCTTGCATCTCAAATTTTCCTGAGCAACTTTGTAAAGCGTTGGTGGGGCAGAGGAAGATTTTGCTTTTCTCATTTACAGGACAGCTCAGCCAACGAGGCAACTGAATCAGTGGCTTTGGTGGGACACTTGCTGCCCATAGCAGTGTCCCAGAAACAAAAATATCTGTGGAGTCCATTTTGGATATGAGAAGAGAGACCTGTGAGTGTAATGCTTGTGGCTAAAGTAGACGATGCAGTGCTGATGTTACTGATTTTTTTTCTCTCCAAAATGGTTGCAAAGAAATTCCAAGCTCCTTGCTGAAAATGCTAAGGCACATGGGGAACAGGGATCAAGACAGCCAGCATGGCTTCTCCAAGGGGAAGTCCTGCCTGACCAACACTGTGGACTTCTATGACAGAGTGACTGGACAAGGGAAGGGATACAAGTGTCATTTTTATGGATTTCTGTAAAGCCTTTGACACAGTCAGCACCTGGAGTGCTGCATCCAGCTCAGGGTTCCCCAGCACAGGAAAGACATGGACTTACTGGAACAAGTCCAAAGGAGGGCCACCAAGTTTATTAGAGGGATGGAGCACCTCTCCTATGAGGAAAGGCTGAGAAAATTTGGGTTGTTCAACCTGGAAAGGAGAAGACTTCAGGTTGAAGTAATTTCAGCCTTCCAGTACCTGAAGAGAGCTCACAGGAAAGATGGAAAGGGACTTTCCAGAAGAGAATGTAGAGATAAGACAAGGAGAAATGGCTTCAAACTTAAAAAGAGTAGGTTTACATCAGATATTAGCAAAAAAAAATGTTTACTTGGAGGATGGTGAGGCAATAGAACAGGTTGCACAGGGAAGTTGTGGAGAAGTTGTTGATGGGGCTTCACTCCCAGCCCCACCTCTAGAAGTGCTTAAGGCCAGGTTAGATGGATTCTGAGCACCCAGCTCTAGTGGAAGGAGTCTCTGTCCACAGCAGGGGGGTTAGGAACTAGATGATCTTTAAGGTCTCTTCCAACCAAAACCATTCTATGATTCTATTACTCCCTAGATCATTAATGTCTAAATACCTGCAGAACATTTTCGTTGCTACCTCTTTACTAGGGAATGGAGAAGAAACATCTCAATATTATTTCCAACTCAGACAAGATGAAGATGGGTAACCCCTTTTCAGGACAGTGTTTTAGCTGGGTCTTCAGATTGCATTTACTTCCTATGCTAATTTGCTTGCTTTGTTCGACCTTCTAACAGGTACTTTTCCCACTCCTTCTAAAATTCTGGCATTTTTGTGAAGGATTTGACATAAAAACTAAGGAGGATGTGAAGACTCATCAGCTACCTGCTGTAACTAGACTGTATGGCATCATAAAAGTTTTCCTCTCCCATGGATTGCACAAGTGTCTTATGTGGCTGGACAGCAAAACCTTCAAGAAAGTGAATGTACCCATCAAACAGACATGCAGAAAATTTAAAATTTAAATAAATTGTTCCTCCAGCAAGACCTTCAGGGTGTTACTATACCAGCAAAGGGGTATCCAGGTCATGATTGTCACTGCTAGCTTCCTTTTCTTAGGCAAAACTTACCACTAGCAGTGGAATTCATGAAGGTAGAAGAATATTTCCACAAACAAATACATCTTTCCAGGCATGCAATAATTATTTTACCACCTATGTATTCTAGGCCAGACAGTTGAAAATTATTTTAAAACCCCCCCAAGGAACTTTGCTCAAAATGAGCCATTTGCTGTGAAGATGTCAATGTACTGGGCTGGATGGGTGAGCTGCAAATTTGGCTGCAGAAATTCAATAACCAAGAAGAACCAATATTTTGGTTGGGAAATGCTGAAGACACACCTTTGGTTGGTGATACTGTCCCTCCAGTTTTTCTGCTAGGTACCATTAACCCTGTCACTCTTCCCACCCTGATCCATGCCCATTTGAACTGGAGTTCTGCAAGTTGAATGGAACATAGCTGTGCAACAGCATGAGGGATTGGCCAGGATGCAGTGTCCTCTGCTAGCTTGGCCATGTGGACCTAGTTTACACATCTCAAGGTCTTTAAGTGACTCCCCTGGCTTTAGCAACACAATATTCTGAAAAAGAAAATGTATTTAGCCCACCATGACCTTTACAGCACAGCTGCTTCCAATCTTCACTGCTTGCTGCTCACTAAAGGACTCCAGAAGGAAAAGAAACCAACACCTGTTTCTTATCCCAGAGCTTTGGATGTTAGCAAGACAAAGTTTGTCACAGAATTGTTGTGATGCCAGTCAAGGGAGACCTAGGATCTAATTGTAACCCTGGCATGTGTTCCCACTGTAACATCCCTCACCACACCAGGGTGCGGTGCCTTTGCTTTCAGCCACCCATGTGCCAGGAAAAATTGAGGTAAGAAGAGTAAAAATAAGCATTAAACATAGGACAATGGTTGCCATTCCATGTTAGCAACTTTGCCTCCCTGCTGCTGTGGAGATGGCACATGGAGGAGACTTGGACTGTCCCACAGCCAGTGTTGGATCACTGCATAGATGGATGTATTTTCTGTAGATTGACACCCGTGTTTTTGCAAGGAGAGAGTTTCTCTTTGCCAAAATGCTTCTGGAGCCTGTGCAGACCATCCTGTCCCCCCCAGTGCTCACATATGTGCTCACATTGCTACTCAAAACACCTTGCAGACAGCACAGCTCCTGCAGCACCAGGGAGAGCTTGGGGTGACAGGCTCCCAAAACATGAAACCCAAGCTGAGAGCCTGCCTGCCAGCAATTAGTCTTTGACACAAATGACTATGGGTTGTTCTATTCAGTCAGCCATCCTACCCTCCTCTGGCTATCAGAGCACAATGTATCTGCAGCCACCGAAATAAAAGAAGCTCTGAATTCTTTTTGTCAACTGCAAAGAGCTGGAGTGGCCAGCTAAATATGAAATCTCCACTAGGTCAGTTATTGCAAACCATGTGTTAAAAATGCTTTCCCGCCCAAGGAGACTTCATACGAGGGAAAAAGCAAAGCTAAGTTACAACTTCTTAAAACAAGACACAGCATTTTAAATTTTCTTCACTCCCCCAATACTGTGCAGAGCCACCCCACCCACATGAAACTGTTGTCTGATTCACTCTCGTGTCTCACTTGGAGAGAGGCTTTCCCCCAATGGGGGCACCTGGTCAAGAACATGACATTGAGGGTGGTGCTGCCTCCTTACACTTCAAATAATTTCAGACAGATTTTTATCTATGACTACAGGGACCTTTGCATACACATAAGCATTACCAATGGGAGAGACATGTTGTCACAGCCTTGCAGCAAGCAAAGAGATCAGATCTTCTGGAAAATTAGTCTTCTTGGGCCAAGCTGACTCAGTGGCTCAAACAATCAGACCTCTCTTCTGTATCGGTTCTTTTGCAGTGTGACGCTCCTCAGGCAGCAAGTTACCCTCTGCTATTCTGGGAACACACATTTGACCTCTGTTACAGGGGTTTATTGTCAACATATGTCCACTGGGAGCCTCAGCAACTTCTCCCATTGTCTATTGTCTTATAAACAGGCTTATAAAAGCGCTGCAGCAAAGTCAGTAATGCACCAAAGTGGAAATTGCTGGTAACTCAAAAGCTTAACTTTCAACTTGTGTGTCTTGCAGTGCTAGGAGAGGCGAGCCAAGGGGGAGGAACATGCAGCTTGCTTTTCTTGATGTCCTTTCGCCTTCACACTTGACTGTGTCAGGATGCAGAGCTGCCATGCTGCTGCAGGGGTGCTTGATGAGTTCACTGGTGCCAAAAGCATTGTGTGAACTGGGCTCTTGGTCTTCAATGGCTTCAAGGGGAAAAACTGGAAAAAGAAAAAGAGGAAAGCTGTTGGCAAAGAAGCTTTTCTGGCTGACCCTAAAGTGAAGTGTAATTTCTTCGTTACTAAAACTCCCAGTGTGTGGCTAAGCTATTGTAGTGAGCATAGAAAAAATTGTATTTTTGCAGCTAACAACAGTGAAGTCACTCAATTTAGTGCATGAGTGAAACCAACCCTTGGGAGCATGTTCACCCAAGGGAAGGCAATATCCCATGAGATCAGTTTAGTCATCTGCAGTTTCATAATGCTCAACCCCCAAACTTTGATGTGCAAAGGCAAAATCCCCTCTGATTTTTGAGGTGGCCCCACCACTTCAAGTTTGCTGCTGTGGCCAAGCAAACAAAGGACATGACCAGGGACATTTTGGGAAACAGAGCCAAGTTCTTCCCCATGCCAAGCAGCATCTGAGCAAGACACAGCTTACTTCTTTTCCTGGGCCACCAGATCTGACAGAGGGAGCAGGAAAGGACAAAATGGGAAAACCAAAGACTTGCATTAGTGTTGCTGCCAGAGGCATCCTATCCACTCTGGTGACAGCGAAGGGGACAGTACATCCCTCAAAAGCCATCAGTTCCAGGGCATACACCAGCTGGTGGGACATGCTGTGCTGTTAACCACTAATGCTCAACCATGGGCAAGGGGAAGCTATCAGTACAACCAGGGCTATACAAGCAGGAGAAGAGCAGAATAGTAATTATAAAAAAAATCACTTAACAAAGAGGAAAATAGAACAGGAACATGAAAGAGACAGACAAGACATTGTGGACTCCACTACACACCCCTGTTGCACCTCTTCCCACATGCCACCAAAGGTGGTGAGGTCAAGGAAGAGTTTTGAGTCTCTCTTTATATTTTTAATGCACCATCACTGTGTCCTCTCCAGTGCCCCAGAGCTGTTTACTGCCCACGGTCATGCCTTTTTCACCAGGAAAGCAAAGGCTCCCATCCCAGTCGAGAACATTCAAAAGTTGCTCAAGTGTCTGCAAAGGTTATGTTGCCCTGTTTTCTGAAGGCAAAGCAGTTTTATCTGGAAAAGGAAGAAAAACATTTAACAGCAGCAGCAGCAACAACAAGAACTGAACAACCCATGGTGTTTGTTTACAAGAGCACATTCATTGGTGTCTGGGGGGCTGACTCAGTCCAAAATTAAAAGGGGTGGCACCAGGCAAGCTCTGCTGATAAACAAGTCCACCTCCCACCATGAGGTGGTCTGAGAGCTGGCTTTCCTCACCTTGCCAGGCAGCCCTAGCCTTCCCCCTCAAGGGACCCTTCCCTTCCATGGGGGAACCCTGTGGAAGGATGGCTTTGGGATACTGACAGGTGAGCAGCTGCCACCCTTCACTGTGTAGTCTCTGCAAGGTAGAGAAGGGTCTTGGCATGAAAATCTGGGGTCCATGTCTGCTTGGGCATCCCCATGGAGGAAATGGGAAGGTCTCATACCTACATCTGCTTTGCTCTGCAGGGCTGTGTCCCTCCTTGGGTCCTTGCATGCCTGACTACACGAAGGAGACCTTAGCTTGTCTTACTTGGCACACGGGGAGGAGCAGAAACTCCCACAAAGAATGCCAGATATCATCCAACTCCCTCTGCAGCCATCTCACCAACCGCAACTGTGTAGGCAAGACAGAAAGGTTGTGTTTGAGCTGGTCCTGGTGCATAACACGTCATCAGATCATGCAGCCTGATTCAGTGATCAAAAGGACACAGCAAAGCCATCAGGATATGCGCTAAGATGGGTATAACATATGTATAAGGAAGGCTAAGTAAAAGTCTCAGAAATAGCATCTGTGATTCACTGGCCATCCCAACTCAAGTTGTAAAGTACAACTCACCCAGCAGATGCACATCCAAAAACACCTCCAAAAGATTAACAGTCATGCACTTTCTGAAGTGTCATTTTTCACTGTGATTAATATCTGAATTTTGGAGTTACTAATACTACATAGCTTCTCAAAAGCAGAGTCAACTTCCTTAAATTGAACAAATGTAGATTTGCTCTGAGCTCTGGAAAGAAATACTTTTAAAAGTGCAGAGTCTTAGTGTTGCAAAAAAAAAAAAAGAAAAAGAAATTAAAATGAAAGGTTTAACCCTCTGGAGCCATCAGCATCTTCACACCTCATTGTACATACAAAGAGAGAGGAGTCCATTTCCTCCCTAAGCCCAGGCAGTAGGAGCATACTTTGCTTATATGCTGTCCTCTTGAAAAATGTTTTTCTCCACATCCAGCCCAAGAATTTGCATCCATGTCATGATGCAGGTGAGGAGAAGGGCTTTTGGAGGGGAGATATTGCCTAGTTTCAGGACTACCTCCCTCTTCATGACCACCATATCACCCTCCAGTAAATGAGTATCCAGGTTTAGTTCTACAACTGCATTACTCAGCTGATCCTCTTTCAGCTCCGATTTCACTTCTCCTTAAAAGTGCTTTGCTATTAAACATGCAAGTAAAGCAGCTGTTTGGACCCTAAAGCTTAAAAACCTCAGGAGTCACAAATCTTCCATTTATGCCTTTCTTATGTGGTCCAGACACATTTTTCAGGCTTGTAGCATCGTCTGAACCCTATTTTCCTTCATTTTGCCTCTGAAGTTGGCACTGAAGTGTGTTTGCACTGTGTAATCCAAAGGTATATTTGTCGCCACAGCACTACATCTCGCATGGAAAATGGTCTCTCTCATTCCTTCCCCCTGTAATTCTGAGAGTGGCTTGGCACTGTCAGGGACAGGTGCTTAGGAAATGCTGATATATGGCAATTTCATGTTATTGCATGAAGCTGAAACTTGTTTGCAATACTGATATAACAGAGGACTGCTACCCTGCTTCAACTAAATCTTGAATTTATGAATAGCATGCAGGCTGGGAACGTGAATAGCTGGCAAACTGCATCCTCTAGCATCTGCAGAAAGACATTATAGATTGGAAACCCCTTATTCCATTAAGAAATGATTTCAGAAATCCAGAGCATAAGTGGCAAGTGCTGATTGGCTATTGGCGATGTCAGACACGTGTCAATAATATTACTTAATGGGTTTTCCTTGTCTTTATTCATAAGTTCCATTTCATGCAGCCATTGCCCCAAATGGTAATTATGACACTTTTTGGGTGGCTTTGCTCTTTTGGCCTTTGGCCTCATGCCTCAGAAAACCACTCAGGGTATCCAATCTCATAGAAAGTCTTTGTGGCCAGTTGTGCTTTCTGGAGTAAGTACCTTTTTCTTTTTTTCCTCCCCCTAACTTAAATAAGCCATGTAAATGTTTCAAAATATCCTTAGTTTCCATCAGTCCTATGACATCATTGCCCACCCCAAAGGAAGAGCTACGCCCCACACCTCTGGCCAGCTGAGGAAAACACCACTGGTAGGATGCTCATTTTTCTTGGAGCGGAATAACACACACGAGAGCATGGTCTGCGTGAAAGGACATTTTGGAGCAACTGTTTTACTTAACGTTGTATATTTACACAGCTCTCATGTAAATATGTCTTCAAACATATGACGCAGTTGGGAGCCTCAGAGCTGATATTTACCTGTTTTAATATATCTCAGGATATATTTGGGTTTGGATATTTTTTGAAGATGAGTGACAAGACTCTTTACCCATGCACTTTCAGTTTGCTTCAAATTTGAAGTTGATTTTTATACCATATTATAACCATATTTATTTAAGTTTCCCACATTCTGTCAAAATCTGTTTACACAAAGAACATTTGTTTTCACTACTGCTTGTGAGGAATGAATATAATAAGTGCCAAGGGATCTTAGGAAGTTGAGAGAATTAGTGTTTGGAAACAATACATTCAGCTATTTCTTAGGAGAAGATTCATGAAGCACAGACACATTCTCCACTAAATCTATCAGAATGAAGTCGTTCTCATGGAGACAAAGCATATCCAGTCTTTTCTCAAGTTTCAAACATATTATAAAATAGAGTGTTTCTGAAAAAAAATTGAACTGGGCTTTTTCTTTCTTTTTTTTTTTTTTTTCTTTCTTTTTTTTTTTCCCAGAAAAAAAAAAAAAAGCATAAAGTAGGTTAAGATCATTTTGCTTGTTGAAATTGAAATCTGGAGTCTGGCACTGAAAGCTGGTGCCCACTGCTACCCCACAGCATCCTTTTCCACTTACATTGCTTCACCATAATGTGTACTGAAATAAGAGTTATGACCAAATTATTTGTCAGAGGTTGTTTGTCATAGCTTTAATGCACCACTGTAAATTTCAGCATGTACTGGACTGGGTAATTCTGGTTTTAAGACTATCATAAAGAATAGTTTAGCCCATCAAATGCTGCTTGCATGTAGGGATTTGCTTCAGCATTTCTGTATCTCAGAGGCTCATGTTGCAAAATATCAGGGATAATTCTGAAGCTTTGATTTGCAAATAAGAAAAGGTAAAAAAGAGGGATCCTTCTATACCATATTTTGTAGTATTATTTAGAAAATGAACAGAGCAGCTGCTTATAAGGCAATCCTCGTCTCATTTGCTACTGGGATGGAGATTGAGTAATGGCTCTCCAAAATTCAGCATTAGCATTACCAGTTGCAAATGCTGACACTTTATCAAAATTCATGTAATTTGATTTTAGACATTATACTACCCTTTATATTTCAAATATTCCTAGGAGATTTACTGTGCTATCTGGAAAATAATGAAGTGCATAATGAGTTATTCCCTTCTTGACTGTGTCCTAACAAGCTAGAAACATGGGGGTATTTCCATTGAAGCATTAAAAAAAAAAAAAAAAAGAAAAACAAGACAAGACAAGCCCTTTTTACCAAGCCTTTGATTACAGATTTACTTGGAGGCAAATAAACAGCTGAACTGATGTATTTAAGGTGTGCATGAAAACCAGACAATACCCCATTTTCTGTACTCTCTGTGGAGGTCTTTAAACACAACTGTAATATAGTTTGATTCATTTGCATGCCTTCTGTAGTAGACATCTCAGTTATTTTGTCTTTTAAAGTCCCTAAGCACCAACCACCCAAAAGCTGTTTCTGGAGGTTTGTTTTTAGAGGGTAAGCTAGAATATATTTATGATCCACTTAGTTTCCCTGTCGCCTTAAACCTGGCCGTCCATCATGAGCTGACAACGTTTTCCTGCAGAAAAAGCTTTGTGACAATTCAAATTTTCTTTACCGCTCAATAACAAATGGTTTATTTACTCACCAAAAGCCCTGCAGCCCTCTCCTGCTCTGCAGAACACTAATTTCTACCACCCCACCCAGTGCCAGGTTCTCCCACCAAAAAACTTTCAGCTTGAACAGCACTGACCATGAAGCACAAGAACTTGCAGGAGACAGGCAGTGCCTCCCAAAGAAAGCACCTGCAGAAAAGTAAATTGTTATCTTTTATCCATGGCCTTTCTTGGTTAGAGAAGACATGTGGCTTTTCTCTGCCTCTTCCCAGAGCAGCCTCCAAACACCAATTCTTGCTGTCAGTCTTAAACCCATGGAAAAATAAAAGTCATTCCCGCTGGGCAGCCTGCAGGAACACAGATATTGCTAGGGAACTTCACAACATAGGATGGCAACAAGAGTCCTCAGCTGTCCACAGAAAGTCACCAGAGAGAGGGCCAAGTCCACAGATCTTCCCATTTGAGATATGCTATGATGCTGGACATCATATTAAATACTCAGTGATCATTGCTATTGATGGAGGACTGTTCCTCCCTGTGCTCAAGGCTTGGCCTCTCTCCTAATCAACTTTCCTGAGGCAATAAATTGGCAACAGTTCATGTGTCTCATATTCTTCATAGGGAAGAACATGGAAATTTGAAGGGTTCCTCTCTTGAGTTGCAGGGTAAGATGCCAAGTAGATCCTGCTAATGCCTTCACCAGGATGTCTTGGCAATGAGCTTGCTCCCTGCTGGCCTTATCCTGGCACTACTTCTGCAGCTTATTTGCTTTTCGTTTCCACAAGCCATCTCCGAAGAGGCCCGAGCAGGTATCTTTGATACTTTTTCCACCACATACTCAGCACAAGACCCATGAGGCAGGAAGCCTTTTGAGATTACAGATGGTGCACAGAAAAATAATGCAACTTGTGTGAAGTGTCAACTGAGTTGGAACTTGCTGAGTCCCAAAAGTGACCACCAGCCCCAGGAAAGCCAGTGGAGAGCCCCATCACTTAAGCCAAGTCACACAACATATTTGTCTCATGACTAGATTGACATGATCCAGATTCAGCGATGTTTTTTTCCAGGCTGCAAGCTGATGAAAAGCAAATATAATTGTTCTATGAACAGTCTCCCGCATTTGTTTAGGGTTTGTAATTTCCACGGGCCTCTCATTAATAAATGAGTACACAGGAATATTCGCGTTACGTTAATGGCCAGGGGGCATTTCACGGAAGATTTGAAGTGGCTGGTCACAGAAAAATCATGTCAAGTCTTTCCATGGGTTAAGCAATGAGCCTGCTGGCTCCATGAGGTGACTCTGGTTTGTTTTGCTACCTTGGGCTCAAAATGAACAGCTGTGCTTAACCACCATAGCCACAGGAATAAAGCTGGGCAGATGCTGCATGCCCTGGCTCAGGGATCATACTCCATGAGGCAGGATTAGGGAAGGCTCCTATCACCCTCTCCGAGCTCCATGCACACATCCCTGCCCTCCCTGATAGTCACAGCCCCCTCTCAGCTGCTGTTTATTTTTCCTAGATTTTATAGTGTAAAAGCTATAGAATAAATAGCTCATGTGGGGGGAAAGCAAAGCACCAAGCTAAAATAGGAAAAGTAGTCTCAACGAGGAGAGGAGAGAGGCAGACTCCTGCAGCTAATAATTCTCTGCATGGCCTAGAATAAGCTAAATCAGGACTGTTGGGAAGCGTCCCCAGGGATCTGCGCTGCCTGGCTCTCCAGATGAAGAGCTTGTCTGGCTGGGCAGATCCCATCCGTCACTTCATTAAAGGACGAGACCCTACGCTGCCAGAGATCCTGCATTAAAAAAGGGAAAGAGACTTGGGAAATCCTCTGGTGATCTTCGAACCCTTCAGCACCTGTTTCACTGAAGACTTCAGGATCTTTGGCAGCCTGAACCAGGGCAGCCACAGCAGAAATGTACATTTGTACATTTTGCTGGACTCAGCATCCCCACCCCAACCTGGCGCTTTTCATCAGCTGCAACCCTGTCCCCCAAGCCGTCTGCTCCTGCAGGGCCAATCCTGGTTGTAATCCCTTGGGTTACTCAGGTAGTAAGTGAAACAACAGTGCCGGAGGCAGCAAGGCGGATGCCGAGGGGAGAGCACATTGCGATGGGGCAGGTCACGACACTGGCGTTCCTCGAAATTGGAGGCAGCCACACCTCTTCCCGCATGCGGCCGGACCCGGGGCAGGCAGCGCGCCGCTTCCTGTTGTTAGAAAACCTCAGGATGCTCTCGCAAGAGGAGAGCTCATTAGCAAGTGAGTCAGGAGAAGAGGAAGGAGCGCTGCCCCGTGCAGCCCCGGCCGTGGGCAGCGAGCTGGAGCTGCCCAGCTCATCCCCTGACGGGCTCATGCCCAAGGAGCAGGGAGAAAGAGTGAACACGGGCACACCGCACTGCTGAGCGTGGCGGGTATCTATCTTCGTGAATCCATCGAAAATTCCCAAGAATAACAGGAAATACAGCTGTTAATTTTCTGTTTCGCTGGCTTTGGGGCGAGCCCACATCCCGCAAGGCGCAGAGCCAAGGAGCCCCGCAGAGCCTTGGGGCGGGGGACGTTCAGATGAGATAATCATCCACTCTTGAGTCGTGAGAGAAGAAAATAATAATGATAATTAAAAAAGCAAGCGGCAGCCATGGCAAACAAAAGCAGGGAGGACAGGCAGACACTCAGCAGCCACAGGGAGGGACAACTGCAGGCCTGTCCTCGCTGGAAGGGACCGGGCGGGCAGGAAGCACCTCGGCTGCTGCCGTGCTTGTCGCACGCTCGCTGTGCTCGCTTCTCCCCGCGGCCACGCATTATCATCATTTATTCATTCCGTGACCTTGAAATCCCTCTCCCCTACCAGAAAAACAACGAATCCCCGTCAGAAAAGCGTGCTCTACAGAAAGGAGAGAAAAAGAAAAAAAAAGAAGAAAATAAAAAACCTACTTAAAAAAAAAAAATCATGCAACCTCCCATGTTGCTTGTATTAGGTCAGATGGGAGAACTTATTTAATTAGTGACTTTTATAGGGCTTTATTTTTCGATGCCCAGTGGAATAGTTAAGATTGGTAATAAGAAAGAAGTCTGGTCCCGTGCCAGCCCTCCTAAGACAATGGTGCAGGGAGGAAAGAGCTGAGCAATATATTTGAATGTTTTCAATGCCTTGGGTATTTGGTGGGTTTTTTTAAACTTTATTTTTCAGTGCCATATTCTAAAACCATTTGAAGGGTGTACATGGAGGGGAGGGGAAGGAAATTGTTCAGGGTGGCCCGAGGGGAGGATAACAATGAATAATGGAACAAACCCAGGGAAACTGCTTCATGCTCTGGTTTCTCTAGGGCAGGGGAATTTTCCCCTGAATGAGACCCACTCCAGCGCAGAAAGAGGATGGCTGGCAGGTAGCCAAGCACCAAATTTTTGTTGTATATGGAGGTGGATGGGTCAGGTGCAAAATCATGATGGATAACTAGGAGGAAGGAGTAAAAGACGAGTGCAATTTGCTGCTCTGTTCATGCTACTGTCCCTTCTCACAACCTATTTCTGCTGCTCACCCCCATCCCAAGAAAATACTGTGGGCTTTTTCCTCCTGTGCTTTCCACTGAAGGAATAGGGAAGGAGGGTTCAGCTTTACAGATTTCCCATCAGAGGACTATGCATTTCTCAGCCTGTGGGATGAGCTGACAATGCCAGGGAACGGGGCACCTTCCCCAGCAGCCTGGCCCATGCAGCACACATCCCGAGCAGCCCAAGGCCACTCTCCGAGGTTGAACTGCAGCACACAGAGAATAAACCAAAGCAGATGTTGTGTTACAGATTTTATGGTAGTAGTCTTTTGCTCTCTTTGGGCCCAGAAGCTGTGCTACCCACTCACCTCCCACTGATAGGGGAACTTCCAGAGGCTGACGGCAAAGCTCTTCAATGCCAAGTGTTTGAAGGACATTCATAGGCCACCATCTAAGACAGTAGCCTCACCAGCGGCCAAAAAGCCCCATGCAGCCTCGTTGCTCAGTAGCCAAACTTTGGGAGGGCAGTCAGCCTGTTTCCTGACAGCAAGAAGAATAATGTAACAGTGCTCAATAAATTCCTAGCAAGCGCAATCAAAAAAAAAAAGCAAAAA
>VWZP01002201.1:949054-986370 GCA_013396995.1 Dicaeum eximium | reverse complement strand
AAAAAAAAAAAAAAAATAGAGCCCTGTTGAGCTTTATCCTTTGCAAAATGAAAAATATGGTTGTTTTGCTCCATGGGAGGAACAGCGGAATCAGCTTTAAAATCGACAGCAGATTTTGGCCAGATTCCACAGCCCTTTTGGCTTCAGCTTCCTTCCAATAGTCATCTCCCTGCCAATTTGGAGTGCTCAGGACACAGCTACACACCTGATGATACGCTGAGTAATGGCCTTGGCTTGCAGCTATCTGGTCCATGCAGCAGGGAAGTGGGAGGGTGGATAATTATCAGAGGCCTTCATCTGAGCAGTCGTGGCTTCCACATGTCTGCAGCGCCCTGGTGTGAGGGCCAGCACTGCATCACACCAGAAGGGATGTAACTGATGGCACCTGAAGGGTGTGTGGTGGTCCCCAGGGTTCAGCTGGGGCAGAGAAACAAGCTCAAATCATTGATGGCTCTACCAGCATCATGCAACTTCAAAGTGAAGCAAAATAGACATTCTGGCATTTAAAAGTTAGGTGAATTTGCACTGTAGAGATGGTGTTTGGAGGGCACTCCTGCTGAGTGCCAGCTGAAGGGCCCAGGCTCTCAGCACCCAGCCTGCCTTTTGCTGGTGTTCTGCAAGCCCTCATCTGCTCCTGCCTACCTCTCCCTCCATCCTAACCAACAGGATTGGTGAAGCAGCACCTCCATGCCATCTCCTGGTCCTTAGGGAAAGGATTTTCTCGGTAGAAGAATGTCAGGAGCACTGCACTGCAGCAGCAGCTGAGAGGCCAGAAGGGCCCTTGCGCAATGACAGAAACTTTAGGAGCACGCCCTGGTATCTATATGGTTATTTGTATCAGTGCTGACAAGAAGGAGCTTTCAGCACCGCAGCTTGGGTGACAATATTTCTTTCCTCACTGTTCCTGCCTTGACATCAGTGAGAGAGTAGGGGCTCCACAAGGGCATTGCAAGATAGAAAAGACAATTTAAAAAAGTTAGAAATGGGAAAGGACATGTCATAAAAGTCATTATTAAGCCTTCCCTTCAGTCCCTCCACATTTTTTTCGTGGGGATAAATGTTCCCTCTGCAAAAAGGAATTTGGAAAATTTCCACCTATTCTACTGGCTGCATCCATGAGAGTATTTCTGCCTCTGGCAATAGATTCTGCTCAAGCCTCACTGTGCCGATGAGACATACGGCTCCGACGTATGGCTCCAGTATATTTCTTGAGCGAGGAGGGCTGGTGTGAGCAATACAGCAGGAGGTGCTACAAATAGGCAGAAAGTTTTGCAAAAACATGGAGTGGGAAGAGTGTGCTGTTGCAGCTAAAACCTGTGCTTTCTACATCTAATGCAAACAGTCCTCTGCTTCCAAAATTGCACAAAGCCAGCAGCTAAAATAACTGCTTTTTGACCTTTTTATCTTCTCCCATCTCTCTGAGCCTTGCCATTCTCCTTTTGCTGTCCCCAGCCACCTGCCTTTGTCATTAGCAATAATCAGCAGCAATAAATAGGAGACATTTCATTGCTGAGGAAGCAGCCTGAGATATTTTGGGCCAAGCCATCCGGGCTTGAGCTCACAGACCCCACTGGCCAGCAGGAAAAGACACAGCTAAATTCACCTTGCTTCCTATCCTGGAGTTACAAGTTCTGCTGTGAGCAATGTGCCCACACACAGCAGCTGGGAGGGTTGGGTCCCAGCTGGAAGTTGGCTGGGCTGGAGGGGAATTACCACCCAGCAGGGGTTTCTGCAAAAGCAAACGAAAGGAGGTGGAAGAAAACCCCAGGGGCAGCACAGTTGGAAGCAGAACCTAAGTAACAATGCACCTCTGGTGGGACTACTGGAAGTAAAGAGAGGAGATCTCTGTTGTGGGATGGACAGAGAGGTCTGTGCAGGTCCCTGCAGGACTTGCAGAAGAAGGAACCTCCTGTTGGGTGTGAGGGTGTGAAATGATGTGACTGAGAGAGGATAGGACCCCAGACTGGGGAGGATGGATCATCAGGGCAGTGGGATGGAGGTGCTCTTTTAGATGCCTAGCTCTAAAGATCTATCTGCAGAGGTACCTTTAAGCCTCTGGGTCTCACGTGATTCAGTCACATTTTAAAAATAGGACAGGAGGCTTCCACATCACTTAGGTATTTTGGAAAATTTTGCTCAGCCTTTCTGCAGCTCCTGTCAATCCTTCTCAGTGTGGTGCCGAGATGCATTCGTGGCACGTATAGAAATAGCACACTTTCCTGGCCCCTCTCAGCCACGGCTGGAGACACCATGAAGGAATTGAGAGTTGGATTTGATGACCTTAAAGGCCTTTTCCAACCTTAATGATTCTTTGATTCTATGACTTTCCCTGCTCTCCTCACCAAGAAATGCTGGGGGTATGAGATGCCTCCAGCTCTCCTGGCAGCAGTGCCCCCCGTCCTTGTGGTGTCGAACAAGACACCAAAAAGCATGAACACCACAGTAACCAGAACAAAGGCCATCTCAGCAAGGACATGCTTTTACCTCCAGGGCAGAGACAATGTTTGGGTTCAACTTCCTCCTCATTTCCAGGGATTTTGCCACCATGGGGGAAGCTGACCCAACATGGAGCCTCTGAGGTCTCTGCTGCAACCCAGTGGAAAGATGACAGCACATGACATTTGCAGATCCCTTCACCTGCCCTGCTGTCGCTGCTGGACAAAAATATCAATAGAGAAGCAGATCAGGGTAAGGACACTGCCTGATATGCTGCCAGTTACAGGAGTTAGCAGTGGGGAAGGATGTTTCCTATTTGGGCTTTTTCAGATTGGAAAACTCTACAAAGTTCAGCTCAGACAGTCCGATCAAGATTGTAGGGACAGTTTGTTCCCAGTTTTGGCAGGGTTGTGAATGATGCATGAGTAACAGCATCCCTGAAGTAGAGTAATACGCTGTACCAGGTTAGAAAGCATTCTCTAGTTCTGTTTTTCCTCTGCGTGTGTGTGTGTATTTCTCTTTAAAGGAGAAGAACTGAAAACATTGCAGTTGTGTTTTTGTTGGTTGGGGCACTGATGAACCCTGTTCCGATTGGGCTGGTTATGAATCACTGGAGAGCCGTATCCACACCAAACAGTGCTGCAGCCAGCCTGATGTCTGCTTGGCAGTTGTACTCAGCAAAAGCTTCCTAATTATTGGGTTTTTTTGCTGTCTGAATCCTAGTGGAATAAAGACAAAAGAACAAACTACCTTTGGATTTAGGAGACTGGGTGCATGGTGCGTGTGTGCACCTGCATATGTACACGTGTAGTAATACACACATGGTTTGCTTTGACTCTTGGGATAAAGGAGAAACCTTCCTCACTGATTTTATTTGCATTTGTCTATCTAATTCCCTTTCTTCCCTTCCCTGGCTGATTTTGTCTGGGGCATTTGCAACATGCCCATCTCCTCCTGGCCATCAGGAATGGTGTTTTCCTTGCTGTGACCACAAAGGATATCACCTGCCCTCCCACCCTTCCTCCTCTGGCACATCCCCCCAGTACTGCTGCACCCAGGAGCTGCTCTGCCACTCCCCAGCCACCACCTCTGCCCATTCTTTGTGGAGGGAGTCTTCACCCACATGGCACCAGCACCTGTCCTCTGCCCCAAGCATTTCTCCCACTCCCACAGCAAGAGAAGCGCTGACACCCTCCCTGAAATCCTGTGCTTAGGCTCTTCTCCTCTGACTCATGCTTTTTCCAGAAAGGGATGCCTTGAAATCCCCCTCCATTTCCCCCTTTCCTCCAGGGCTTGCAGGAGCCACCAGAAAGGTGCCACTGGATGATGCTGAGCCTCAGCTGTGGCCAGCCCCATCACTGCTTTTTCCCACAGGACCCTCTTGGCAAGGGGGGAATCGCTGGCGTCGAAGAGCGCGGAGCAGAACGACACCGGGTTCTCGGACCGGTGTGGTAAGAGAGAGCTCTCTCCCACTGGGTAACCCGGCAGCAACTGCTATTTCAGTAAACATATCATTTTGTGCTCAGTAAACACACATTCCAGAGGAATGCTCTCATTGTTTTTTTGCTCTGTAATGCATTAATGAAGAAATAAAGTTTAGGTTGTGTAATGGTGACAGCTTGAAATCATTTTGCCTAGTGTTATTTCTCAGCAAAGGCTCAGCTCTCCCTGGAATGGGAGAAAGAAAAGACAACCAGATTTCACTTCAAACTCACCAACATGTGCAAAAAAAAAGCAATCAAAAAACGACAGCAATTAACTCACTTCCACATGCCCCAATAAAACTACCTCTCTCACTCACTCCGAGCTTTGTCATGTATGGGGCTGTTTATGGAGGAGACAATACAAAATGGGTTTATACAAGGCTCTTGTTTTAATTTTTGTTTTATATCCACTGGAACCCTCAAGTAGTGAATTCATTTCCTGATATAGTAAACATTTTTGATGGCCAGGATTCTTTCTCTTTTCCCAAATGAACACAAACCCCTGGTCTAACTCACCAGCAGTGCAGTCTCTACAAACAGACCCATCAGCTAAATTTTCAAAGAATGCATCTTAAGCACACAGCTAGGAAAATAAACAAACAGCAATGCCTTCATGAGAGCCCAGCAGACCCTGCTGCAAGTGGGAAGCTTTTCTTCCCCAAAATTGCTTGAGCCCTCAACTGCATGTGGAAAAACTATCAGCTATCCCATTACTACAGAAAACAACCTCGTCCTCGTAGCTGCACACCGATGGGTGCCGGCTCACTGCTATATGATCTCCACAGCCCCTCTGATTTGTGACCCTATTTGCACTATGCAAATGTCTTCTGACAGCTCTCTTTTCCTGTCATTAAAACAAACAATGGCCCCTGAAACCAAAAAGGAAATCAGTAACAGGCGAAACTCTTTTTTTCTCTCTTTTTCTTTCCTTTTTTTCTTCCTTTTTTAATATTTTTTTTCCTGGGTCTGGGACTAACTGTTAGTAATTATCCTGAAATATTCACAAACCTTTTCTACTCCCCATTTTACTCATCCTAGTGGCCAGCCCAGCATGTCTAATATAATCTAATATAATTGTACTTCCAAAAGATCTAAAAGGAAAAAAACCCAAAACAATGATTAACCAGGTAGAAAACACCTCCTGTCTTTCTTTGGGTTTACGTATCTCTATACTCGTACACATATGGAAAAGAAATAATTCTGTTACTAATTTGAGAAGCATTAAAAATACATCCCAGTGTATGAAGTAATGAGAAATAAGAAGGTATTTAGGACTGGGAGAGGAGGTTCTCAGGGAGGAAGACACACCTTTCTCTTTAGTTATGTCTCTATTTTCCAGAGTATCCATCCTGTCCTACACTCTACATCCAGCCCCAAAAAGTGCATTGTTGATGGCCATGCCTTGCCAATGGCAGGTAGAGGACACCTGATTCCACTCCCCCCAGCACACAGATGCTCTGCTTTTGATTTCAGTGGGAAAAGTCTGCATTCAGAGACTTCAGCATACTTACACACTCCTGGGATTTGTTTCTTTGTCTTTTAAATAATACGATATACATAATCCTAAACTGGGCCAGTTTCCCACTCCATCACACAAGCTTTGTGCCTGTAGGGCTCAGCTGAAGTCAATGGTGTTAATGTTGACATAAAATCATGGTGACCAAGTGGGAAATTAGTCCCGTAACACTTGATTGTCTTTTGCAAAAATTTTCTAAATGGTCTTAATGGTTTTGTTTGTGGTATGTGTTGCTCACTCCTGATTGTACTTCTGCCAAGTTGTACTTTTAACTATAAACACTGTCCTCTCAGAGAATTTGAAGTAAAGCAAACCAGAAAAGATGTTCAAAATAATGCTACAACCTAATTTAATTTATCCCTTGGTAATTGTATTTGTAGATAATGAACAACGCAAACAAAACAGAACCCAAGCCCTTCCAGCCTTGCAATTGCTTTCACATGTGGACACACCAGCTACAGCCAGCATATGGTTAAGTCTCCGTCTGCATCAGGAGAAGTGTTTGGAAGATGGGGAGCAATCTGAGGTGACACCAGCCTTGGATCTCTGCTGGTAGCTGCCACTTCTTGAACATTAACCCATCTGCCCACCTTGGTAAGCCCACCCAGTCAGATCTTCTTTTTACTGCAATCCCCATCCTTAATTCTTCCCGTATCAATCAATCTACTCCACATGTCAATCCCGGAGGAAATATAGCTGGGCGACTGCTTGCCAAATTCAATTAACCATGCAATTGTAGTCCTGTCTCCTGGCCCTGTTCCAGCAAGATATTTGCATGCTCTCTTGATTTTAATCTCATCAACTGCTCCAAGAAAATCCTGTTGAGTTTAGGCCGCTGTTTGCAAATGCTACAGGAACTTTGGAGATGTGTTTGACACCCCGTCATTACGTGAATGGTTTCTTTGGCCGTTTCTCAGTCTTTGAGCTGCTTCTAAACTGTGCTGCCTGACTGCCGTTCAACTATTTGTTGTTGCCTTTTTTTTCTTTTTTTCTGTTAATTTTCATTTGTGCTCTTCTTGGTGAGTTTCTGCATGTGTCCCTGTTTACCTCCGTCATGTGGCAGAGTTTCTCCGCTTTGACTCGAGGAGTCTGGAACCCACAAGCAGCAATCAAAACCAGCCATGCAAACCCCTCTCTGCACAGATTTGCACGAGTGTTTGTCCCACAGTTCACGTTTACGCAAGTATCTGCAACATGTCCCCATCCTCTGAATATTTCAGCAAGTGTTGTTGTACCTGCCTGAGCGCCTGCCAGAAGCAATCACTTGGAGAATCGCTGCCGGTGCCAAAATAAACTCATGGTTTTTATTTGAGGGAGGACTTGTAAATAGTATTTTTCTAGCATTCACCCATTTCTAAGTGGAACTCCCTGTGTGATGAATGCTGTTTACAGCGCAGCTCTGTTGTGAAACAGGGAAAAAAAAAGGCAGATTCTTGCACTTGCTGGCAGCATGCCAGTGCAGTGGAGGAAGATACATCCCCTCCTGCTGTCACTCCATTTCTTGCCCCATTTCTTGCTCTGCTTCGCACTCAAAGCCCACATGGATACACAGGATTTTCATGCTCTGGGAATGGCAAATTTTAAGAAAGATGAATGGGGAAATCCTAATCTGGGTGGAGAAATTTTGACATTTTCTCTGCAAGCCTGGCCCTGTTTTCACCACTCAAAGAGCCATTAAAGGAAATACGTGGTACACCCTGCAAGGAATGATGAGCCAAGTCAAAGACAGGGAAAGCTCCTCCCTAAGTAGGGGAAATGCAGGTAGCAGGTGAATTTCTGAAAAGCATCTCTTCCTAGGTCAGCAATGGAGCTGCAGTAACAGGAGGGGCTCAGGAGTGGGTCAGGACCTGGTACAGCACAAGAGGAATGGCCAGAGAGCCAGAAGCCCCATCTCCACCACTTTGTCTCTCCAGGTAATTGTGGATTCTTCTACACACCCCAAGAAACCCACACTTCGCAGTGATGAAATCACACATTTCTCCCACAAGTAAAATTTTTTCTTTCGGCTTTTTCCCATTTTTACTGTGTTTACAGTGAAAGGGAAGTCTCTTTGCAGATGGAGCGTAGGAATGGGAGAGTTGTGTGTCTCTGCAAGAACCACATAGTCCTTCTGAAACCCTGCGCCTTCAACCATTCAAGACCTGCTGTTTTTCTCTCCATGCCATCATCAGGGAGAAGGAAAAAAAGCATCTGGAAGCTACTGGTGGCTCCAGGGTGGTTTGGAAAGTTAAAGGATGTGAGGGACTATACAGAAAAGCAAGCTCAATTAAGGCCAACACTGAAATAGAGAGCAACTCTGGCAGTGTGAATGGCATCACTCCATATTTCTAAGACTTGAAGCTGCTTTTGGTCCAAGGTCTGATCACTCCCCCTGTTCCCTCCATCAGTTCTCATGTCTTAAATGAGAGCTAGGTACAAGTGTCTTTTTCTCCATGGAGTCCACTGGTCCCCAGGCTGGAAAGTAGTTGCCAGCTTTAGAGACACTTTAACCCTCTTTTTCCATTTGAGGTATGTCCTCTCTTCACCCACACTTCTTTGCTTTGTTTTTGGTTTTTTTTTTCCATTCCCATATTTAAATCTGGTTACTTCCCTTGGTGCATTAGCTGTTCACCTGTTCCTCTGACTGAGGAATGGCTTAAACACTCTTTTGACGCAGCCCCTTGAAAATGGGTTGCACGGCTGCGGTCAATGAACATAGCGTGGGAAAAATGCATTAATACTTTCACCAGTAACACCGAGGATGGCTATAAATAAACCCTTCATTACAGTATTTATATATTATTACATCATATAGCCACTTAAACCAGAGAGCAATTGGAGGTGTTGAATAATGTAAGGATAACCGCCTCTGCATTAGTTCCACTGTCATTGGCATTATGTATTTCCTGGTGACATCGCCACGCTCGTGGCTTCACCCAGCGTTGCGTGACATTGGTGGTGACGTTAGAGAATCGACGGGCCCTCTGCGAGTGACAGGCAGCACTTTGCACGACACATGTAGCCTGGTATTATATAATGAGGGTGCTTCACTGGAGAATTTTGGCAGCACGTGTTCTTTTTCTGAGCGTTTCATTCAAACCGAGTGTCTGTTTCTCGAAGGTTTTCTTTACAGCAATGGGCCCATGGTGCAAGGGTCCAGAACCCTCCGTGCATGAAGGAGGGAGATTTGCATCACAGTGATCAACCATGCATCTTAGGAATCACCCCATGTTGTGCTGATGAGACATGTTGGTTCTCAGTGGGTCCTGCCCACTCTGCTGCCTTCTCCAGCTAGAGCCAGAGGCATAGCTGAGAGAGATGGTGAGGGCAGGAAACTGGAGATGCTCAGAGCCTCAGAGCTCAGGCAAAAGGGAATTTCAGTGGTGATACTCACACTCATGTCATCTGAATCCAGTTACGTGGTATAAAGAGGATTTCCTCCCAGAATAAAACAGATTACTTAGGTGTGCTATTAAATGACACAGAAGTATCATAATTCTTCTGAGATTTTTTGTTGTTCTTGTTGCTCTTCTACCATTTTCAGAGCAGGGGAGTGGGGGGATACATGGCTGGTGTGACTGTGCTTAGACCATGGCTGAGTAAGCTTTCTTGCTGACTATGGATTTCAGTTTCCTCAGTTTTGATACGCTTCCCCTTAAGGAAGCCCAGCAAAACAAAGCCCCTTTCTCTTGGCTTGAATGCCTCACTGCTGGTTTTCGTGGCAGGGATGCTCGTCTCAGTTACACTGTGGTCAGCAGCATTCAGTGCCTCACTGATCGTCACTTGTCAAACAAGCTCCTGTGTGGCACAGAAGACCAAGTCTGGAGGAGGATCTCCACCACAGTGCTTGGAAGGGGCTGCTTCCAGAAGAAGTCATTTCAGATGTTGAGAAATCTCATCTCCAAACCTTGTCCTCACATGACACATGACCAATTTCTGCACAAAGATTCTGCAGTTGACTTTTATTACGGCTCTGATTTAGCTGCTTCTTTGATTTATCGCAACAATGCACATTCAATATCTTTCTTCTGATGTGGAGGCCAGAAGTATAACTCTACTCATATGTTTGTATTCTCAGGACTTCGGATTTCGCAGATTCAGAAACTCATTCATAGAATCGCAGGATTTAAGGCCAGAAGGAGCCATGAGAACATCTGGTATGACTTCCTGTATTTCAGAGCCATTCAGTTGCAGTCAATTAGCCCAGTACTGAGCCCAGTAGCTTTGCTGCATCTTCCAGAAAAACATCCAGCTCCGGACATACCAATATATGGAGAATATGAACACATCACAGGTTGGAGACTCATCAGATTACTTGATTTTGAGGCTCACATTAATTTAAAAATGTGCTCCGTTTCTAATCCGTTTTTGTTTGGCTTCACATGTAGCCACCAGCTTTACACTTTTCTCTGCTTCATAACTGAGCAGCATTGCCTGGCACATTACATCCTTCAAAGTTTGGAGTTGGGCTTTTTTAATCCTGGCATCTGGACAAAAAGCTGATATATCAGAAGTATTTGTGAGTCAACTTTACTGCAGTTTTAGCTATTTAAAAAACTTCTTGCACTGTTGTTTGCATCATCATTTGTCCTTAACTAGTACAGAAAAAATTCAGTTGGAATATTTAGAAAAATATTTTTCAAAATACTTTCATTTAGAAAAATGAACAGAAATTGAACTTGATGATGTAAAAACCAGACAGACATTTCTTGCTGAATCAAGGGCTCTGACCAACCTTGCCAAAGGACTTCTGAGCACCTCACCCATCTCTCTGCACAGATGTGTTCTACATTATTAAGCTCTCCCCATGCCCTTTTGACATGGAGATGGAGATAGATCTGTGTTTCACACCATCAAGGCATATTTTCCATCTTTGAAACTATTTGTGCAGCCTTATTCTACATACTTTCTATTTTTTCAGTAGCTATACCATTCACTGGAACTCCTGATCCTGAAGAGCTTGATCATTTGTCAAGGACATACCTTTCTTACCATTGCAAATTTACACCAGAGGCTTTTAAGTTTTGCTTCCTTCCCCTTTCTGAGTGGGCAGAAATTTTAATGATATACAAATGGCCTTCTGAAAGAGGCTCATTTCGATTTTTACTTTCTGAACTTTACGACTTTCTGCACTCCATTCAAGTGTCTTTGGTTTTCATTAATTTTAGTGTACTCAATAAATAGCAGTGGAAGAACTGGGAAGCATCAGATTCCTGTCTCACGTGGATTTCTCCATGTTTTGCAGTACAAGAAATCCAAGAAAGCTGCTGTTTGGGCTGAGGAATGCAGTAGCTGGGCTCTGGCAGGGAGAAATGCCAGTGGAATGTGGGTACCACCTATCCACTGTGTTGCTAATATTGTAGGTTTTACCCCTGGGCCTGAAGAGCCACATCATCTGTGTGGCTGCAAGTCATGCTCTGAACCTGTTTTGGAGAGCTGCTGGGTGATCCTAAAGACTTACAGCTAAGGAGTGTGGCTGTGTCTCACCCAGCGCTGTTTAAAAGCATCCAGGCTGGGGCTGTTGGTCCCCCCGGAACCACAATGTGGAAAGGGGAGAAAATCATTAATATTAATAGCACCAGCCTTGGAGGAGCACCCCAGGGCTCCATCAGTGAGCACAACACCAGCATGCAAGGTGTGGAGCAAACTAGAACACTGTCCCTTTGCTGGAGGACAACCATGAGACAGATGTACCTGAACACACAGGCAAGGACAGTTACTGCACCTTTTGAAGGCTTCTGGAAATCAGCTGTCACCTCTGTGGGGTCATTTTGGCAACTGAGGGTGTCCAAAAGGCTATGAAAAATGAGACTTTCTCTGAAACAATATTTTTGCTGGGAGGAGGAGAGCATTTGGATGGAGGCACCCTGGTTGCTTGTAAAAAGCTAGAAGAATGTAAAGTCTGTTGCAAAGCCTGTCATTTCTGGAAGATTCCAGATTCCTTCTTTCTGGGTTTTAACACTGTTCCATCATTTATGAAATAGTTACATATCCCATGCTGCTGATATATGACCCCCCAACCAGGGATTCTGCCAGTTTTACTGGGAAGGAGCTGAAGTCCAAAAGAAAATTAGAGGAGCTGAAGGACTGAGCCACAGGGGAAGCCTCTGGTAAAGGGAGGAGTTATCCTGCTTTCCTTTAGCCACACTTACTCTCTCTTCGAGTCTTGCAACAGCCATGGTAGACAATAGCAAGCTGGCCAGAGTAGCAACCCACTCCTGTAGATCTCCAAATATCAAAAGCATTTTGGTGTGGGTGCGCAGGCTCAGCCNAAGGAAAAAAAGGAAAAAAAGGAAGAAGGTATAACACTGCTGTGAGGGAGCCAAAGGTGATTTTTCTTTTTTTCTTGGCCCTCTTGCTACTTCTGTGGGAACCCAGCAGTATTGTTTCCAGAAGGCTTGGTCTCTGTCACCCAAGTGTTTGGCATGTTTGGGGACACCCTTACTACTTCCCTTTCCTCCCCTGCAGAAGAGTCCAACTCAGCTTTGACCGCAAAGCCCAGGAGGCCTTGGAGTTTGTCTGAAACAAAAGAAAAAGATTGCGAAAGGCAGTGGTGTCAAATAATGCTTCCATTTAGTAGGAATTTTGCTCCCCTTGCATTCCCAGGCAGCACCTGCTGTGTGAGGCTCTTGGCCAGCTCCTCTGAGCCTCTGTGGTAAAACAAACAAAAACAGCAGGGAAAAAATTCCTCTTTATAACGCCTGTTATCCTCAGGCTACCTTCCAACACTGCCTTGCCTCCCCATGTTGACTGTACTCTCCAGGGAAACAGGCTACTACTGGGCCAGAAAGCCTTGTGCAAATGTGCAGTTGAGCAACGGGGGAAGAGACCCTGTCTTATTGAAAACAAGACTGTTTTCCTTCTCTTCCTTCATGTCTAAATGCAGAAGGGTCCTGATTGTTGTCCCTGCCAAAAGGAAAAATAAAATCCAAAAGAAAAAAGGAAAACACCCTGACATGTCATTACTTCCATAGCAAAAGCAATTAGGAATTATCTTGCATTAGTGGAAAATAGGGCTGGGAAGGGATGAGTATCCTGGCTGGAGGGGCAGGGGAACATATCTTTGTAGATGTTTATAATCTTCTGTTCAGCCCTTTTCATCCACTATTCCTTCTTACATGTCTTAGCATTCCAAGGCTCTTCAGAAGTCGTTTTCTGTTTCCAAGCATGGTGGAACTGGCTGTGCTGGAGGTTATCCATGTTTCTCTGGGGACTGGCACAAATGACCCACCTGCCTTCTGCCTGCTCAGCCTTCAGCTCTGCCACACCACCAGCGATGCTGGGCTTGTGCAACCTTCAGGAACCAGGTTAACCTCTCACAAGAGTTTGACAGCACCCTTCTCACCTCACACTTCCCCTGCAATCCCTGCCTGCCCTGCACATGCTCAATTGAGGAAGAAAAAAGCCACTCAGGACCTTAGTTTTGATCCTATCATTAAGGCAACATTTTGCAGATAAGTCTCCTTAAGCTAAATAGCCCTGGGACAGAGATTCAGAGGCTGCTGTGATCCCCTGGCCTGACCTTTGGGGTTTTAGGCATCACTTCAATTTCTGTAGCAGAAAGCTTACGTCTCTCATTAACACTGGAATTTCTGTGAGTGCCACTGCTGAAGGAAATCCCAAGCCACCTGCCATAGTCCAGTGCTCATGCTTGCAGAGGCAAACATCCCATCCCTAGACCACGTCCCCAGCACTGGGGTCTTCACTAATCACAGCCACCCCTGGCTGTGATTCCTTCTCCTGACCCCCTTCCTCCCTCTATTCCCCTAAAGCCAAGCACAGCACGTCGGCTTTTCCCGGTGACTTTGCGATTTCAGGCCAGAGTTAGCATTTAACTGGCCGGAATGGTGCAAGGAGCCTGGATAATTACTGCTGGAATTGTGCTGCATAGGCCCCGTGTAACAAACTTGCCTCAAATAACCCAGCTTGAATGTCAGAGTCCGTGCTGTATTGTGTTTCACATTGTGGCTGTGGGAGCGCTTCCCCAGCAGGAATCAGGGTAACAAATCCCTTGCTCTCGCAGGAGGGCCCCATAAAATGAATGGTTCTGGATCTCACACTCCTGAGGAGGTCTCGGTTACTCCAGCAGTTGCCGCTCGTAGCGGGAGCGACCATAGGGGACAGAATGAGGGAAGGGTGGTTTGGCAGGCTTTGCTCTATCATCAGCCCAGTGTCAGAGCAGGAAGCAGCACCAGGGCTCTGCTCTCCGCTTCCAATCTATATTTTTGCATAGATGTTAAATTTAAAAAAAATAAAAAAAAACGGAGAGTGGATAAACCCCAGGCTTAGATTGAATTAAATGTATCTGCTTGAAATCCTGCACGGCTGCTGGTGCAGGAGGCTCCCAATTCCTCTCAGCTCAGACTTCCCTGCAAGCAGCACCAACATCAGTACATTTATGGGGTGGCAAAAAATGAGACATGCTTGCTCCATGAGCACCATGCCAAACCCCCCCGCTCCCTCTTAGAGTAGCTTATGGCATCCCCTCTGCCAAATCCTGTGTCTCAACATCCAGTACAGTTGCCTCTCCATCCATATCAGAAACCTGAACTCCCCCACTTCTCCTTGGGAGAGAGAGGTTGTTCCCTGAACTATCTCCAGTCTCTTCTTATCTTGCTTTCCTTGTCAGCCAGTGAACTGTGAAGCCACAGCAGAGAAAAAAATGAACTCTGACCTCATTTTTCCCCCCTACAATTAGCCAGAACTGTGCCTTTTATTTTTTTTTCCTCCCCACTTTTTAAATGATTAATAAGACAACTTGGTTCTCAGCTTCTGCAGTGAGGCGAGTGTGCTGACAAAGCACGGCAATGCCTCTTCCAGGTCACCCGGCAGCAGGCCATGCCTTTATGAAAACATAAAAATTGGAGGCACTATTTGAAGAATTTGGAGACTGAGACACAGGAATTTCACCCTTCAGACCCTGGCAACTGCAGGTCTGTGGTGGTCTCTGAGCCCCGGCGACTGCCATGGAAAGGAGTAACTACCTAACAGCAACCTGCAAGCCGTGAAAAACAGACTTTTTTCTTCTCTTATTATGTTTCCTTTAAATATGCACCCACTGCCCTTTACCTGTTTCATGTGGTGATGGCCTCGGGCTGTGCAGCAAGGTGGATGCAGTGGCAGAACACAGATCTGTAAACACTGTCAGTGGCAATGCACAGGGAGATCCTCACTCCTGCTGGCTCTGCACCCCAGCATCGCTCTTCCATGGGTGCTCATCTGTCTCCTGAGTTCCAAAAGCTCCTCTTGCAGTGGGGAGTAGGCAATTAAGGCCAGGTGGAGTTTATTCTTTTATATAATCTTTGCTATGTTTGTGCCTTCTTTATGCCACCTGTTACATTTGGAGACAGAAAAGCCTCTGTGCAGTCCCAGGCATTGCCAGGGTAGGAAGAACTCATCCCAGAAGGATGCTTCTGAGGGGGCAGGCAGGCAGGGGAAGGACCTTCACCAGAACAGGCAAAAATGGACAAAGCACTGGAAAGCAGCACTGGGGGGGAACAATTCTGCATTGGCCTCTGGCTGATGGATTAACAACTGGATTGGCTTTCTCCCGTGACAGCAGGTAGTGCCTGCCCTCCAGTCCTGTCAACTGGAAAGCATCACTTAAGGAGCTGCTTTCCACACTGCTCCCAGCAGACCCCTCTGTATCGCTGGGCCTTGAGAAAACCCATGACAGGCCAATACATGCAATACATTCAAGACATTTTAAAAGCAGACAAGTGTTCCAGTGGAGTTTGTCAAGCTGCAGGGCTACTGCCGAAGGGGTAGTGGGGTAAGAGGTTTTTTGAAAGCATCCTTGGCATGTTAGAGGAACAATTTGCTCTTAGCTATATCTGTGGAGTGGTGTGTAGCACAAATTATGTGATTCTTGTCCTATCATGATGTCCTTGTGGGTCACTTAGCAGGAAGAGAAGCTATGCTTTTGGCTGAGGGACAGCAGTGGCACTGCCAGCAGAGCCAGTGGGTGAGCATGGAGTCTCTTCAAGAGCCACACATGCATTGGCAAGCCCTTCTTTACACCTTCTGATACCGTCCAGAGGGTAAAATGGATTTCAAAGTTGCAGCACTTGCCTGAAAGAGGTATATTCTGGAATCAAGGCTCTTGTGGTTTCACCTAAAGATGACCTGCCCCATTGGCTTTTGGTGGCCTTGGTTTTGTCTGCACCATCCCTGACTTCTGGGTGACAGGGCCTGCGTTACCCCCCACAGCTTCTCTCCACCTTTCTGCCCTCGGTGCTGAGCAGCTCCAAAGTGGAGTGTTTCCCTGCCCTTTCCAGGATGCCTCCCCAGCTCTTTCAACCTTTCTCACAAGAGCTGTTATCTGTCCAGATGTTTGCGAGGGGGAGGACTCCAAGAGAAGCCTTCTTCATTACCTCCAACAAACATTCCCTTTTCTTTGGCAGATGCTTCCCACTCCTCCCACTGCGCAGCTGGGACAGGGAGAAGATGTCAATATTTATGGGGCTGGTAGATACAGTCTTCAGTGTGGCCATGGAAAAGGAACAAAACAGTTGTCGTCCCTGGACAAGCTCTCTGAACTGTCAAAGATGTTCTGCTAGTTCATGTATGCCCCTTAATAAGCAAAAACTCCCATACAATTGTTCAGCAAATGTAGTTTCTAGCCATCATTATGAACTTTTTTACTGTAGTACCTCCCAGAAGCGAGTCCAATTGGGCTCCTGTCATGCTATGCAATTTTCAAGCTGCCAGGGAGGCTGAATTTCTTTCTCTAGGAGTTGACAGTCTAAATAAACAAGGCAGACAAAGGAGAGGAGGGGAAACAGAAGCTCAGGGGAGGTGAAGTGAGTTGTCCAAGGTCACGCAGCAGGTCAGTGCCAAAGCTGGGAGCAGAACCCATGCTGCCAGCTCTTGCTCTCAAGTCCTATCTCCCGGGGGAAGACTGGGCCAAAATAATTTATGAGACAAAGAACTTCTATCACATCTCTCCTGGCACCACCAAGTTCTTCAGCTTGTGCAAATAAAGCACAGCCAGATAAAGAGGCAGCTGGGCACTAGTTATATTTTGGTTTGCTAGGTCTTTGTTTCTTCATATGTTAGAGAAATTCTTTACCAGCTAAAATGATCGTCTGGGTAGAAGTATCAAGGAGGAACATTGCTTTGGAGCACTGACCTGCAGATATGGATGGTGGAGGTCAAGGTTGGATGGTATCTGCTAGAAGAAAAGTGCTGACTCCCACCCCCTAATCAGCATGGTTCAGAGATGAGATCCCCTCCTGCTGCCCACTGGCACTGACACTATGGTGGAAGTGCCAACAAACAACCTGGGCAGTTGCAGGGAGGGAGAAGGGAGAAAGAGAAGCCAGTTGAGATAAAGAAACAGCTGTGCTCCATCAAGGTTTACCTATGGAGTGAGATTAAGAAGCTGATGAGGCTTCTATGAGGCAACTTCTGTGAGGGCAACCAGGCAATGGACCTGGAATCTTCATCTGGTTTCAGAGCATGGTGGAGGTGATGTGGCTGCTGCTTGCAGGGAGATGATAATCTTGGCACTCACCTCACCCTGTCTCCCCTGAGAAGTAGGAAAAACCCAACAAGGAAGCAAAGCAGTCTCCTTAAGGACTTGCCTGTTCTTTGCCTGAGGCAGAGCTGTGGAATCTCACTGGAGGCATCACTACTTTCACACCTCATAACTGATCTTTCATCTCTTTCTCAGGAAACAGGGACCCAGAAAGTCTCAGTGTTGTCCCTGAGGTCAGGTTATTGAGTGCCACATCTGACAGAGGGATTGTCACAGCTGTCCAACATCACCTCACCTCCAGTAGAGCTCATCAAAAAACCTCTGCATGCTGCCAAAGCCAGGCAGTGAAAACTGGCAGGATCTGCTCATTCCGTCCTACATCAGGCTTTGCAGCGGTGACGTCAGTGTGGTCATGCAAGGAGAAATGCTGTGCCTTTGATGTTGGTGCCACCAAACTCAGCAGAGAGATTTCTGTCTGATCGCTTGTGAATGAGAGCACTTGAAGCTGCTGGCCTGGATGTTTGTTTGAATCTTGCCCAAGTGGGTTTTTTTGGCCTGTAAATGAGCAGTTAACCAGAATCAGAAAGACTGGTTAATCAGCAGGGTCAGAAATTACTGTAAGACAGCATTCCTCAGGGTATTTTGGTGCCTCTACCTGCAGTCAAATCCCAAAGAGGTCAGAGGAATGTGAAAGTTGAAAAAAATGTTGAAAGAACTTTTCAAACTCAACCGAAGAGTCACATTAATTTTGGTTCAAGTCTGAGGCAAAGGTTGGGTATGGGACTTCATCTACCAGGTTCATCTCTGGTTCAAACAGAATGTCATGGCCACTGTGCTGGAGTAGGAAGTGAGGAAGTAAGAAATTAATGTGGTAGATTTGGCTTAATCCTTAATTGAACGTCTGATTGCAAGAGGAAAAATATGTGGTTTAGCAGATCTGCCACTCTCAGCAGTTCCAATTTGGTGAAGGACCAAGACATCAGTGGCTGAGCAGGGTGTGAGTTACCTGCCACAGCCCAGGGAAAGCCCCTGTGACTCGAGCTGTGCCATGCATGGGCATCCACGGGCCACCCAGACCCACAAGGGCCTGAGGCCAGCACAGCTTCAACCCCTCCCATGCAAGAAGGGCAGGGGCCAAAGGGCTGCTGTGACATTTGAGGTGCTCTAGAAGGACGTCATGGTCACCCACCTGCCACGCCAACAAACCATCGATCCTCTGTGCTGCCACCAGTTTCTTGTGTGACTTTGGACAAGTTAGCCAGATCTCATTCTTTTAAGAAGTCCTCAGGACACCATGGAGATAAATAAGCAGAAAACTGAAGCTCTCTGATACTGTAGAGATAAGGGAAAGATAACACATGAGTTTGAAGGATGGGAGTTAGGCACAATACGCATTCACCAATCTCAGGGCAAGGTTAAGAACTCTGCTCATTCATGCATTTCTGAATTCTAATAAATGTCCCTTAACAGGAAAACAAATGACACTTATAGGTAACCTGAGGTGTCATTTAATTGGGTGTCTTGAAAATACAAGCAGGCCTTTGGTGTTGGTTTCCCTCCATGCTTCACTCTTCCTCCCACTTGAAAGAGTTTGAATTGGCCATGAACAGCAAACAATGACACAGAGAGTGTTTAACCATTAATAAGGGTGGACAATGGTTAGGAAAGTAGCTAAATACACTAGTTATAGCTAACTGGCTGTCTTCTTGTCTCTGTGTTATTGAGCTTGGGATTTTTTGCAAGCTGGCCCTGGTTAAAGTCTTTTCAGGAGTTAATGAGACAGAGGAGAATCATCTTCCCCATGGGCATGTTCCAAGCCTATGGTTCTTGCAGGTTTTCTTGGCTATTGTGTGCAGGAGCACGGCTGTGGTCAGGGTGGTAAATGCTGGCTCTCTGCTGAAGGGCTGCACAGCTGGGCACAACCCTGCCTCTTCTCTCAGCCTGGCCCCAAGGCCTGCCTTAGATCTTGGCCAAACTGACTGTGGCTGGGCAAAGGCAATGTCTGGCCCAATGCAGCATCAGCTTCAGCTGTCAGCAGAAAGAGACATTTCAGGGCTACTGTAATGCAGATCCAGCTGCATAGCTGGACTCAGCTGAGGGCTACTGGGGACACAGGCACATTGCAGCCTCTCCTGCCATCCTGCACCTCCACCTGGTCAGCCCCTCCTGGGAAAAGGACTCAGAGCACTCACAGCTGATCCTTTGGCTGCCTGGCTGTGGCTGCAGGGAAGGACAGCCAGCAGAACCATCCCTGGGACTTCCCTCATTTCTCAAAGAAACCACTTCGGAAACATCCCAGGGTCCATACAGTAAAACTCAGCACTAAAGCCTGGAGCTTGGGTTTGTTCTTCAGCCATCTGTTTAGGAACGTCAGCCTGTTAGTAAAAGAAAAACAAATAAGGTACTCTGAGGTGTTTCTGGATTGTGTGTGTATTGATTGTTACATAACAGCAAGAGAAGAGAGACTGTTGAAGAAATTGATAAAAAAAAATAAAGAAAAAGAGTTGCAATATCTACATTTGTCAAAGAGTGGGGGTAGGGATAGGGGAAGAGGAGCTGAGCAACCTTTTTGGGGTTGGCACAGAAATTAGCATTTTGGGGAGGGGTCAAAGTCTGTGGTCAGAGAAGTGACTTTAACCAGCTGGAGTCTACTGCCTCTCTGCCCCTTGAGTAACAAGCAAGCAACTTTGAAGATTGATAAAAACAAGTTTTCACTAAAGTCAGCACTCCCAAGCCCAGGCAAAGCTAAAAGAGGGAAGTTCAGGCCAGTTTTTGCTTCTCCTACCAGCCAGACCACCAGCTGAATCCTGACCTCAGCAAGTTTTTGGCAGGTGACAGTTTAAAACCAGGAAGGACAAGGACAGGAATATGAATGCACTAAATGCACCAAGAGTCACCTAAATCCTCCTCTCTAATGTGAACTGATACCCATAATCAACCATTTCAGAAATTCCAGCAGAGTTCAGAGCTCTGACATGGTCCATATAGTTTAGAAACTTAAACAAACATCCTGACTTCTGAATTGCATAGAAGCCAGGAAGCAATCTCACTTCTTGCTCAGATACCCATGTGAGATTTGCAGTATTGCCAGGTAGGGGGAAAAAAGCTACCTTGATTTAACCAATAAGCAGTGTTCAGCCTGGGAAAAGAAGGAATCATTCAAAGGAAATATATCTGGGAGGCAGAGTAGTTTTGATGAGGTCCCCTTTATTGATTCTGATCTGCCGTGAGGGATGCTTCAGGTACCAGCCCAAACCACTTGCTATGAGAACTGTTTTCCAAACTTCTGAAAATGTTGTTCCCAGCTTTTCTGTGAGCACCTCAGATCTGCTCCTACTCTTGCCAGTGTTGCTGGGCACGGTTGTTTCCTAATGAGGTGATGGAACTTGGGAAGTTGTGCATAAAATGCAAAGGGGCTGATAGGAATAATCCCAAACTGGGCTGAGAAAGAAGAAGAATGAGCGAGCCATGTTACACAGATGGACTGGTAGTTCTGTTTTCTCAGAGCTTCACATAAAATACTAAAGATACCTGCAAAAAGAACACTCAGATGATTTATTAATAGGGTCTCAAGGTCTTTTTATTCCATGTTCTCTATATTCATAATACTGTTACTGAACCTGAAGTATTTTTGGTGCAGGATTCCCCAGAGTTGAAACCACTGACAAGGGACTATTTGCATTAGCTGACACCAAAACTCTTTTTTCCCCCCTTCACAGAGTTTTATTTTGGAGAAAGTGGTATTTTCCAGTTAAAAACCTGAAACTCTTTCAAAGGAAAACTCCTGATCACATTGAAGAATGAGCACATAAAGGGGCCGTGTAGCCTGCACACTGAATTAACCTGACCCTCTGGCATCTGCTGGCTTCTGGGCAAGCCTTGGCAGGTGGCTCCCTCTCCTACACCAGTGTGCCCCTGGAAACTTTCACTTGCTCTCTCTGCCTCTGCTAGCTGTACTTTGGGACACGGAGCAGGAGCTGGGGAATGTGCTGGAACGCATCTTTCCCCAAACCACAATGTTTGCTGATGCCGTTAGGTTCTATCTGATAAAACACAAACAGCAGGACCTGCTCCACTCTCTTCCTCCCTCTGACGGAGGAATGAGCTCAGCACGCCCCGGCGGCTCAGCCAAATCCCGCGGGGCTCATGTAATCGCATTCCTGCTCCGTCTGCCTCAGTTACCCCACTTGGACATGTTGTGTCTCCGTGTTTCCTGTTGTGGCATCCTTGGCATTCCCCACCATGCTCCCAGCCGCATTGCTGCTCCGTGTGCGTCACGGGCCAGGGCTCACTGCTGGCGCACATGCAGTGGGACGCGTTCCTGGGACACACAGGTAAAAGCTCCTTCAGAGCCACTCTGAACCCAGGACTTCCCAGTCATGGCATATCTGGGGATGTGAATGTGCTTGAGTCTTGCCTTGGCACCATATTGACAGAAGGAGACCATAGTGCTAATTTTAGTCTGGATTTAGTGCTGATTTTAGTCTGGATTTAGTGCTGATTTTAGGGCATCAATGGGATCAACCAAGAGGGCATTTGTCTCCTCATGCAGTTTGCTATTGGAAGTATAGCGAGTGTTCTAGACAGAGCACAAAACTCATGAGTGCTGAAAGCCGTTGTAAAAACACCTCCTAATGAGCAAATTAACAGCAGATTCCCAGACCTCATCAGCCAGGGTTCTGCATGAGACCCGAATGATGGAAAAATCTATTTTAAGAATGTTTAGGGAACTTCTCAGGATGTGATAATTTAAAAAAAATTTAGCGTGTTGAATATAGTATTTTGTGCACTGCTGCAAGTACAGCCTCTGTTCAGTACCCAGTGCCTGTGCAGACACACAAGGTGGTGAAATATGGTGGGTAGGGGTCTCTTCTCTGGGGAAGTGTGAGAGAGGAAACTCACTGTGGAAACATCCACTTTCAGCCAATATCACTGTCTTGCTTCACAGGTGAAAATATAATAAATACAAACCCCTTGATTTTCAAAGGTCCAACTGGTCTGTATTCTTGTCCACTTAACTATGTGGCTGAATGAGTGAGCAATTCATGAGTGACTGGGATAAGAGATGGGAAATGGTGCAAATAAGCACATTAGACAGAATACAGTAATGTGATATTGTTGTCAATAATGTCATATCATTGCCTGCCTTGCATAAAAAAACTCACATAGATAAAATGAGTTATTATTAACTTGCAAAGTATCAAACATTATTTTCCATTAGAACTTAAAAATGTCTTCAGGTCTGTCTGCAAAATATTCATGAATTGTTGGCATTTTACTTGCCTGGTTGCATCCTGTCCTGGGGCCACATCCTTCAGGCAGAGATGGCTGTGTTTGTGGATGGGTAGGCTGTGTTCTCATCCCATCCACACATAGGACTCTGGTCCTGTTTTTGTGCTTTTGGTGCTGTTTTTGTGCTGCACAGATGATGGGAGGTGTAGTCACATTAGCCTGGAAGCAAGCAGGAGTGTGCTGTGTTGCAGCCGCAGTGATGCTGCTTGTGTTGTCTTCCATCATGGAAAATCTGACAAATTAATTTAAAAAGGGGAAAAACAGTCAAATAGAGTGGATAGAGGAGGTCTGGCTTAAACAAGGAAAGTGCAGCTCAACCCTACTTGCCATGGACATGCCTGAGGGTAGCCAGGGACAGACACATGAAAATCACAATAAATATTGGGCAGAAAGAAGGGAGACACCATTGTTTGACTCCTCTTCCCTCCCATCCTGCTCCTGTTTGTACAGTCCCCATAATGACACATGTATCTTGGCCTGCTGGACTTTAGACTCGGGTGTATGTGTGTTTTGGGCACTGAGTTCAGAGCCCAAAATTAGAAAGAGGATGAAAAGAAAACACTTTTCCAACACCGCTTAGCTGGAACGAAAGCATTTCTGCTACCCTGCCTGACACCCTGGCTGGCAGGAGCACCCACTGGGTCCCAGCCCCACTGCCCAGGCATACAGCCAGCCTCTCCTCACCCAGGAGAGCAATAAATTATTGCTTGCAGGGCAAAGCAGGGACCCAGTCCCACCACACACACTGGAAGAAGCAGACCCCAGTCCTCCTACTGCCCACGCAGAGCAGCTGGGAGACCTGGAAATATAAAAACAAGCTGGAGGCAGGCAGAATAACCTGTTCCCAAAACCACTGTGAGATGCTCAGCCTCAGGAATGTGCAAGCTTTAACAGTGTCAGAGCTGTAAAGTGCTGGAGGAGAAAGGCTTACCTGGGCTGTGGGCTCGCCAGCTCCGCAGTGCTGCCCCAGCAAAGCCCTGCCATACAGTGAGAGTGGCAACAGGGAACCTCACAGTGGGTGAGGAGGGCCTTTGGGAGGCTGGGGGACCTGGGAGAAGCTTCTGACTAGCTGCCAGGCATTAAGAGTAGCAGAAGTCATTGCTCAGAACTTCATTTGTACCTTGAAAGTGTTCTGGTGTCCAAGCTGATCATCAGCCAGCGAAAAGTTGTGCCAAAAGCTGAACCAGAAAGGGAGACTTTGGTAGGAAGGAAAAATCAAAAACAAATCTGTCCCTTCTGCCCATGTCTCCTGGAGGTGAGAAGCTGCTAAAGGGCTCAAGTAGAATTGGAGCTATTGCAGAGAAGTTCAACCGGACCCAGCAGTGTGATGAGGCAGGGATCATTCTCCTGCCCTTCTCCTCAACCTGCAAACTCCCAGCAGATGGCTGAGGCTGAGGACACATGCAGATGGAGAAGGCTGTATGAGCTACATGGATTTTGCTTACTTGGGCTCCAGCAGCTCTGGATTTCCTCATCTAAAACCTTGAGAAGAGAAAACACACTGCCCCACAGTTGTATTGCATGAGTAGCACTGGAACAATCAGTGTGGAGTTTTGTGGAAGGTGAGGGAGACGTAGGTAGAACTTAATCTGGTATTTATTTAATACATTCCTTTGATATAGCCAGTGATTATAAATCTTGCAAGATAGTGTAATGGCCTAATTAGCCTTACCACAGGAGTCTTTGAAAATAACACTGCAGGGGTGATGTCAGCTTTACTTTAAACTTAAGCATATACTGAATATCTGTGGCATGAACAGAAGCATCAGGACACCAAAAAGGCAATGTCAAGCTCTCACAGGTTAGGGAGTTAGAGCTTTGAGATGTGTGTTGCATATCTCTCATTTCAAGTTGCCAAGTGCAAGGCATTGGAGAGAGATTGGATGTGCAAAGGTTGCCAGCTTTTGGGACTGGACCTGGGGCCAGTCAGAGCCATGCTGAATATGCATAAAGAGCTACAAAAAAGCTAACCAGGAAAATTGAAATTTATATGGCTCTTGCTAGGTAACACAAGGAGTGGTTACACTTTGCTGATAATCTCTTGGTGCCTTATTTCCCTCACTCTGAAATTAGGATGATGGTTTGCTGTTCTCTCTCAGGTAAACCACAAAGATACATTCATTAAAGTCTGTGTAGTATTTGTAAAGGATGCAGACACCGGGATGAGACCCTCACAGAAACACCCAGAAACTAAAGCCTGAGTTAAGACAATATTTTCTAAGTGGGAGACATCCATCTTGTGACAATGTTTAGTTACAGTGACTTTTATCTTTGCAATGCCAGTCAAGCCACTAAATCATTGCATTTGATGGATGCTGGGGCAGCATGGCCGCAATTGCTCATTGTCAGGCTGATACAAAGGTCACAGCTTTGCTAAGCTTTGGATCAAAATCCAAAACAGTCCCTGTCACGTTCCTCAGATTTGAAAGAACAATAAATTTACTAATTTAGCTTTAGTGTTGGGTAGTAGCTGGTGCCACCTTTATCTGTTTCTCCTGAGAAAATAAACCCAGCATCACCATCCCCAAAGGAGCACCGTGATGCTGCAACATGCTGTTAACCTTCACAGCATAAGACAAAGGCTCTGGGGTGGAGGGAAAGGAGGGCAGGATTTTATGGGATTACTCGAAGGCTCTGCAACACTTCCCTTGCTGAATGGCTTCGTGGAAGTGGCTGTGTCTCCTGAGCTTTGTGAGGAGTGATGGTGCTTATGAATCAGACCCTGGGTGCCCACTGGAGCCAGCCACAGCTGTGGCTCAGTGGCAAGGACACTGTTATTGAAATGATAGAATAAAAAGGGATCACTCTTTTGGAGTGATCACTGTAGAGGGGATCACCTACTATTGTGGCTCACCCTTAATCCTTTAAAAAATTAGAATACAGACTTCAGCATTATAATTAGCCCAGATGGTTTCAAGAAAGATGCAAGAAGTAGGCACAGATAAACCATCTCTGATTCTAGCTTTTAATACCAAAATACCTTTTTTTGTTTTATTTCCTTTCCCAGCTTTGGTTAACAGGTGCTACTACGAGGTTGTTGACACCGCTGTTGTGTAAACACACACATCCCCCATTTCCTTTTGAATCTGGATGTATTCTTGGAGGAGCCCAAGGGGATCACTGAACCACATAACACACCCAGACTGGGGATGGACAGAGGGGATGAGAATGAAGCCAGAGGAGCAGTGGATGGGATGGGGGTGATGAGAGACTGATGCCTAGGAGAAGGTACAAGTGTGGCAGAAATGGAGGAAACACTGTGGACTTTATTCTCTGTCCGCGGGAACATCAACATTGAAATCTCTGCTTGGATCTGGATTTGTTGACACAAAATCCACTGCCCAAATGTGGGGGGTTGGAAAACAGTTTACCTGTTACATTCCCAGGGCTATCTCAGGAACACAACTCCACAGGCTGGAGCAGTTGTAGTATATCTGTCTGTCTCTTATCTAGTGTGTAACCTCCTGGACTGAAGACACAATGTACTGTCTATCCTTTCTGTGATAAAAATAAAGCATATAAAACACACACATACACACACACACACACAATCCCAGGCCAAAAATTCCCTTAGGGGAACATACTGTGACTAGATAAGAAGGTACTAGCTGGCACGTAGTTACCTCTTTGCTTCCTAACTGGGACACTCAGGGAAGGGTGGAGTTGGTTTTGGTGTGGGGCCACAGGAGAAGGGGGAGAGAGATGTCATGGGATGGATAGCAAGATAAAGAAAGAGCCATGGAAAGAGCCAGCTCAAGGAAAAAGAAATCAAAAGCAGACTGGACTTATTCCAGGTTTTCATAACCCCTCCAGCCAGCTGTAAAATCTGAGAATTTTTGGGCCATGGACAGCAAGCCCATGTCCTGAGGGACTGAGTAGGAGATCTTTGGGGCTCAGAGCATCAACATCTATATGAGATAAAAACTGGCAAACCTCCTGGAAACTGGAAATGCTCCTGGAAAACTCCTGGAGAGGTGGCATGTGTGTCATGCATGACCCTGCATGGCTAGTGCTTTACACACTGCACCTCCTGAAGGTCAGCTTTCCTCCTGGGAGCAATCTGGTCTCTTCTGGGGGATTATTTTTTCCATCTCTCCTCTGCTACCGGTTCCCTTCAGTGGTTCCAGTAAATTTGTGGGCAATGTCTTCTTCTGAATGACAGGTGGGACTGGCATCACCTCCTGGGCATGTGGGGAAGCTCTGCTGCCAGGTCCTGAGAGCTGTGTCCCACACATCAGAGGCTGGTGGGATTTGGGAAACACTGAAGGAAAGAGAGCTTTAAATGAAAGGTGGAAGTGAAAGAGAAGGGAAACCAGAGGCTCAGCATGTTTATGAAACAAACCTTGCTGGAGATCCCGAGCCCAACTCAGCATCCAAGGTCACCAAACTCAAGCCCACTGCTGAGTTTTTCACTCACTCTGGGCTCTCTTTGTAGATCCAAAGCAATATAATGGATGAAGGAGAATTGCAGTCGTAATCAATCCTTATCACCAGTGTTTACACAGTGCTTAAAAACTGTCAGAACCACACCAGTGCTTCCCTTCCTGTCAACAACTTCTGCTGGCTCCATTACTTTTGTATCATTCTGCACCCAGGAACTAACCCCACCCCCCCCACCAAATATCTCCCTTCCTCAACATCTCTTGCCCTCAAGCACCTTCGGGGAAAGCAATTTTTAGAAATCCAGCAGCTGGATGAGATTTTTGGTTTATCTTTCCTTTGGACAAGGTGACAGCCTAGGTTGTAACCTGCTTCTGCCTTGACGCTCCCCTGCATGGGAAGGGCAGTTGTGCTGGTTCCCTGCCAAGGATGCATTTTACAGGTGTCTGCTGGCTGGAGGATGCCAGGAACCCAAAAGATCACCAGTCGTGGGCAGGGCCCTTTGGAAACATTTTCACAGCTAACTGGCTTAGATAGTGGAGTAAAACATGCATTTCCCAAAGAGGGCATCTCATTTTCACTTTGATGGATGGGCTCAAGTGGTGTTGAGTCAGAATGAAAAGATAATATTTGTGGAAAGCCCACATACTTCAGAAGAACTTAAATCTTCTTTTTCCTTTGGTCTCTTTGTAGTATTTTTAAGAAAAAGTTAACTCAGATTTTAAGAACGGCGCTAGGATGGAATAGGAAAACATTTGGTTCTGACAATGTCAATATTACATATTTGGACATTTTCTGTGTTTGTTTTTTTTTTAAAACAAACAAAACAAAACATTGAAATTTATACTTGCTTTGCTAAAAATGTCAGTTCCATCAAAATGACATTTTGCAATCAGAAACTGGTTTATGCTTCCCCCCCTTTTTTGCTGACTGCTTGCACTTTCTTCAGAAAAAGTGTCCGTGTCGGTTTTACTGGGAACAAACACTTTGTGTGCCTCCAGGGGCGTTTGCACGTGCAAAAATGCCTTTGGTTGTTGGTGCCTGCATGGCAGTGCACACACCAGGAAAACATTCCTGCTCGTGGAGCCTTCTCCTGCAACTTGCTCGGATTGAGTGAAGAATTGAGCTGTGGCCAGCTCATGAAATAAATTCAAGCATCCTCTGCCTCAGCCGTGTGCACCAGCCTTCCCGGGAGGGAGACGCAGCCCTTTATTCCTGTGCTGCCAGAGCCAGCACTGCTGCCCTGCAGGGAAAGCCACCTGGGCAGGGCCAAACCTGCACTGGCCCTGGGCACTCCACAGGAGGCTGTGAGAAAGGACAGCTCGGGAGCCATCACAAACACAGGTTGCACTGTGAGCACCAGTCAGTCTGCAGGCCGTTTGAGTCAGTGAGGCGTACTTCCCATGGGAACTCTTAGTCCTGGCTAACTTCAGGCAGGACCAATTAGAGCAGGGAGTAAATACACTTAGCATGCTCAGGAAAATACATCTAAAGCTGTTTATACACATTCCTTTGGACCAGTCAGCAACAAAAATGTCCTTACAGCTGTTTCCTCCTTCCTTTCTTCCCTCTCTCTCTCTCTCTCTCTGTGCTGCTTCAAAAATAAAGCTCGCTGGCCTCACCTAACCCTTGCTGGGTTTACTCCTATTCACTCCCAAGTCTGTCAGGTCTTGTGTGCCACCAGCCCCTCAACTGCTGAGCTTCCAGCAGACTTCTAACTGTGGCATTTTTCTGGCTCCCCAGAGGAGGAAACTGCAATGTAGGAAGAGGAAAATGCAATGTAATAGAAGCCAAGAGGGAAAAGGTTTGCATGTTTCCTTATAATCAAGGAGCTGATACCTAGCACCAAATCGCCTTCTTCACCTGAGGCCACCTTCGTCATCGGGCTGGGGCTTTGCGCACACGGCGCACTTGGTCGGTGCTAATGTCACACTGAGAGCCACTGCCAGGGCCATAATCTCTATCTAACAAGGATGATCTCAGGTGAGGGGACCATGGCCTCAGGGACTGCTTGCAGGGAACAGGGAACTCGGATCTCACTTCCGAGACCACTGCCCTACCCACAGGGTCCTTGTTTTTCCTCATTGCTGTCGTGCTTGACTCAATGTGCATGTTTCATGGTCAGTCACATTAACTGCATGGGGCTTTTCCTGTTTTCCAGGTGAGGGACCGAGGCTTCTGTAAGAGAACTCCAACTGAATGATTCAGTTGTGCAGCATAAATAGGGTTTGATCCTAAAGAAAAATCTTCCCATTACATTTCACTGTGAACCAGTATTTTGTTTCACGAAAGAAGTGGGGTACTGAAATTTGGATCCAATCAAGATCAGAAGGGTTTTCTCTTCAAAGCCAGGATAAAACATGAATATGACTAAATTCTCTATGATAAAAAAACAAACTTTTTTTTTTTATTCTGGACAAGACTAGTTGGACTTACTTTATATTTCATATAACCTATTACACCACATTTTAAAAAGTTGTTTCAAGATTTTAAAAATAGCGCTTTTCATACTAAAAATATTTCAAGATATTTGGAGTTTTGGCAGAGCTGCATTCTCCAAAGGAAAACTCACTCTTCCTGTGTTTGCCCTACCAGCTGTTTGGTGATTTTTTAATGCAGTACAACTGAGGTGTCGGAGTGACAGCACCTCCAGAGCTGGGCAGGCAGGAGGGAGAGATTTATCTCCCCCAGCCAACAGGGATGGGCAAGGCTCTTTGGTTTCCAAAGCTTTCCCCTAGCAGTCCAGCTGTGGTTAAATGGCCAGCGAGTATGTGCCACACAAACCAGAGGCTGGCTCAGAGGAATCCACCAGACACTGAAGTCACAAGTCCAAGTTTCTGAGAAGAGCTCTCTGCCAAGCTCAGGGAGGCTGAGCTTGAGAACATCTGGCTGAAACACACAGGTGTGCATGCACAGACACACACACAGGGCAATTCTCAGAGCTCAGCTAAGACAGCATTTGCTCAGAGTACTTTAAAGCTTCATTCCGGTGATCACAGTGGCTTTGTGAGCACATCTCACTAATGGAGCAGTTCCAGTCTTTATTTGGTCAACCCTCTTCACCTTCCCTCATGCTTGCACAGCAGAGCAGAGCCTAATGAGCTGGATGTGATGTGATGCCTCACTTTCTGGTCCACAAAGGAGGAAGCCCATGGCCTGGAGAGAAACAAAGACATGATCCCGTGTGTGTTTAGGTCTGGAAGGTTAACAGTAGGTAAATATCTGATGGGAGGGGAAGGCAGGACTAGATGTGTTCAGATGAGCAAGAGAGGATCAGGCAGTCATCAAAGTGCAAGATGTCTGTGTGAACTGCTTGGTTTTGTCACAGATTTCTACACACCTAAAGTGAAGTGAAACTCCCTGTCTTGGGTCTGAAGTGTCTAGGAGAGCTCCCCCTCTATTCAGACATGGTCTCCCAAACACAAAGGAATGAAGAAGACTCTGGTTATAGCTTATATGACCACAGCTAGACCACAGAAGAAGAAAGAAATGGTAACAAGATCAAGATCTTTGTCACACAAAGAAGAATTTAAGCCACAGAATTACACCTGTCTTCCAAACAAAACCCACTCCTTCTGAAGCAATGCTTGAAAGCCATCTAGGTGATCAGACAGCCAGCAGACTCCATCAAGAAAAAAGACCATTTTTGTATGTGTCAACTCAACCAGCAATGCAGGACAATAATGGGGGTGGTAAGAGGTAGCCAACATCACCCAGAAGAGCAGGCGGCAATGTGTGCCACAGCAAGCACCATCCCACAGGAACACCTGTGACAGCAAAACCTTTCAATCCCTAGTGAACTTAAGCAAAGAGCAGTCTTGCTGGAAAGCTGAGATTCACTGAAATCCATGTGTTAACAAGTGATTAGTGCCTTTCCTTGAAAACTTTTCAATTATTTTTCTTTTATTGGAAACCTGAAAAGCCTTAAAGTGAAAGATCTTCAGCAGCTGAAAAAGTATCTCTCATTTTCCAAAAGAACCTGTAAATTTCCATGGAATAAGTCAATGAAAACAAACATTTTGTCACTCACATCAACATTTTCCAGGAAGGAGGGAGAGGATAAGGGAAAACATTATTTTTGACAAGGTCTACTGATTGGCAGAGCTCTTTAATAAATAGATCAGGCCAGAGCACAGGACTTCAGTCCACATGGCAGAACGGTTGGTCCTTGAAAGGCTGATAGAGATCTTTTTGGCTGAGTTTCCCCTGTGGTTGACAGAGCATTAGCTAAAGACAGGATACAGGCAACCAGTCCTGCTGAGAATGACTGGGTGCCAAACCAGTGGCTGGCAAGATCTTTAAAGGCTTAATGATAGAATGCAAATGCTCACATAGAGACCTGACCAGCAGAGAATTTGCAAATTTGGGAACTGCAGGCTACCACATACTGTAACAGGAGCTTGCTCTCAAGGAGGGAGGAAAAAAAAATAACAAAAAAGAGAGAAGGTCGGCTCTTCAAGTATTTCCAAGGTGGTTACAACCTTCCTCCAAAGAGGCAAATCCAACATTAAACACCAGGAGAATAAATCAGCTGCAGGGACTGGCAAAAGGCTGAGAATCTAAATTACAGCAAGGTCAATAGGAAGCAGGGGGCTGCTCAGAGGGAGCCAGAGTGAGAAATTCAGCACATCTGGTAGGTACAAAGCAATGCCCTTCGGGCAAACTCAGCCCCCAGCCCACCCCTATGCAGGGCCTAGAACTCAGCAGAGGGAACAACACACGCAGAGACGGCCACGGGGAGGTCCTGTCTGAGGGAAATCCGTCTGCAAGAGGGTGGAGGGGGAGAAAGAAGAAAAAAAAAAGGCAGGTGAATAAATGAGAAGCAGCAGTGTTAAGGCTGTGCAGCTCGTGTGGCCGCCTGAACAGATGTGAGCTGCTGCCTCTGCTGGCTCAGGGGATGCTCTCCTGCTCTGGAGACAGAGCTGGCTGCAGTGCTTTATTTGGGGTGGCTGCATGCATGCCAGCAGCAGGGCTGCACGGCCCCTGGCACAGCCAGCCCCACCACAGATCTCACAGGAGAGCTCCAGGGCAGCCCCTGCATCCCCACCCCAAGGTGCAATGCTTTGCCAGCCCTCTGCTTCACACAGCTCTTTATGGGACATAAAAATCAATGCAGGGAAGCCTTAAAGCTCCCCTAAATGTCCATGGGGAGCAGGCAGGCCTGAGCATTGGCACAGCACAGGAGGGAGTCCAGGCAGATCTCTGCAGAAGAAAATAAGAGTAGTGTGCAGCTGATTTTTCTGTTGATTTGGAGAGACTTGTCAGTCAAACACCCTTTGAATGTGTAATGGGTGGGTTGCAGCCCAAACCCATATTTACAAGCAAACACCATTAAAAGCTGCATGAGCCTTGAATGTACATGCAGAGGCATGGCATGGAAAGCAAGCTGAAAACCAGGGCAAAGAAAAGGAAAAATAAGAATAGAAAAAGACAAAAGTAGGTCAGAGATTGTTGGTGTTTTGGGGGATGTATCACAGAAAGACAGAATATTCTGAGTGGGAAAGGGATCCACATGGATCATTGAGTCCAACTCCTGTATGGAAGCACAATTAGCTGGCTTATTTGGGCTGTGGGACCAGCAGAAGTTTGGTGGCCAGGCTCCCCTGGAAGCATCACCACTGCCTGCACATCAGTGGGGCAAGCTCTGCTCTGCTGGGCTCAGTCAGGTACTCCCATGGGAATGCTTCCCAGGATGGAGCACTTTGATTTGCTCTCCCTTCACATGGTACCAGATCAATCCCCTGACCTCTGTCTGGGTTTAGATTTGAGTTTGCCACAATATAAAACAGATAAATTCAAACTTTGATCTCAAATACCCCCAGGATTGTGAAGTGTTGTCAACACTTAGGAGTATTCTATTAACATTTGAATACTTTACAGTGTAATTCCCTTTTAACAGTTCATCATTTCTTGCTTGCATTAGTTTTTGCTGCTATTTATCACCATATCTAACATTTTTGCCCTTTGTAACTAATGCAAAAGAACATGGAGAGATAAATAGCCTTTAAAGGTTACATGGATGGCACAGACAAGAAAAAAAAGGACAATAGTAGATATTCAAGCTGAATTAAATCTGGAGTTTTAGAGCTTCTATCTGATGGTGGCAAGGAAAGTGCAGAAAACCTTGCAGATGGCAGCTCCTGTGTGACCCGCAGGAGTAATTATTTTCTAATATCCCCAGGAAGGAAACAGAGATGTTGAGTGCCCCTCCCACTGCTCCCTAATGCAGGTGTTGGTGCAGTGACAAGCTGCTGTCATCCAGAGTGGTGTCACTCAGAAGAAGTCCTTTCTCCCCAGCTCTTCAGCCTGGCTTTGAATTAGTTCAAGGTGTTGGAACACCAGCATGAGATTAATATGCATATTTAAATATATATAAACATATAGGGCTACCTATATGTTATTTAAATGTGAGCAGACAGGTAAATTTACCTTTTTGTTCAGCTGCCAACCTCTGCTTAGCCCAACCCACTGTGACCTACTGAAACAGTGGCTCAGGGGACTGCTTTGCTCAAGGGTTGGAGGAAGGGAAGAGCTGTGGCCATGACCCCAGAGAAATTGCTGCATGGGGAAGGCAGAGCAAGGACATGAGCTGAGGTGCTCAGTGTCACCAGGACAAAGCCAGTCGAGGTTAGAGTACAGCTTGAAAGGCTTATAAAGAAGCATTTATAAGTTCTCCAGAGTGGATTTTAAACTGATGGTCGATGTAGTGACTAAAGCTGCAATCCTCAAAGGTATTTAGGTATTTGATTCTATCTCTCAAAACCAAACCTTTGAGGATCTGGGCTCCAGTGCAAGGACTTTCTACTTAGACGAGCATGAGTAATAGTTTGGGCAAAAGCACTGGCCACGTGGCCTTCAGGCCAACTCCCCTGGTGGATGTGGTTCTAATAATGGCTTAGATCCTCAATAGGTGGCTCCCAATTCCTCAGAGCCTCTCTGAACTTTGTGGGTTTCACCCACAGTCTTGATGTATGGTAGTCTTTGCCTTTGCCAGCACTGCAATCCCCTTGAGCTCCTGTTGCTGTGGCAAGGCTGAGGTTCTGCAGCACTAGGGAGGGAGCAGGGAGCCTTTCTGGGAAGATGGAAAGATCTGGGCAAATGAGGAGAAGAAGGAAAAACCAGCACAGTTAAGGGACTCAGTCAAAAAGCTGCTGTGGGGTAGGATGGTGGGTGCATCTTGGAGGTGGGAAGAGTCACTCAACTACACAATGGAAACATTCTAATTAGAGGTGGCTATCACCTCATCTAGTCAAATATACTATTTGGCTAAAATTGGCATATCCCTGTGGACCATTTCAGCTTCAATCAGTTTTAAAAGGAAGCTTTTCTGGGTGAAAAGGAGAGAAAGAGACTGACTGATGTTCTTTAGCTAGTGTTGAGGACATTGGCCACACTTCAAATCCCTATTCTGCCTCTTCAGAATGATTTCAAAAACCTCTGGAAGTAGGAAAAAAAATGAGGCTGGGAGGTGATGGTTTAAAAACGCTGCATTGGAATGTTTAAAATATGTCAAAACTTCTTTTTTTCTCTTANTTTTTTTTTTTTTTTTTGAATGGGAAATTCATCAAACCTGACACTTCCCATGAAGAGTTCTGGCTCCAATGAATCAGTATATTTGGACACCCCCTGATTCCCCCCCTCCTTCACCTCCACTTCAGCCAAACATTCTTGGCTGGTTCTAATTATACAGCCATATATTTTTATACGCACACACAACCAGTGTGCACACGTGAAGGCTCAGTAATCACAGATCAGACGGGGAGGAAAGTGTTGATAAGACCTTAGCTGCTCCACAACATAAAAAATTGCCTGAGAACCCTTTTCCCCCCACGTCTTCACCTCACCCTCCCAGGAAAAGCCCAGCAGAAGAGGCGGTGGGCTCTGCAGATGGCAGCCACATGCCCTGGCTGGCTGAGTCCCTGTCTTGACATTTCTGCATTTCTCTAGTGCCCTCCTCAGGTTCTGCAGAAGTTCACCTTCCCCTGGATGTGAGGTTCACCTTCCCCTAGATGTGAGACTGCATCTGGCCCTGCTGTTCCGCTGCCAGGCATCCAGCACCCTTGAGGGAAGGTGAGATTTGGTGCTTTCCACACCCAGGGGGAGGCCAGGGAAATGGAGAAGGCCCAGAAATGCAATATCCACGATTATGAAACTCAACATCAAGAGGTTCCACACTGCAGAGTGTGCTTGCAGCCCTGGAGAAAAGGCTCCTTGTCTTAAGTCCTGGCATTTCCAGTGAGAGCCAAGGGCATTAAGCATCCAACAGGCATCCAGCCCCTCTCAGGATCAACCCACAGCTCAGGGCTGCTCAACACAGCTGGTAGGAGGCATTACCTGAGCCCAAAGCTGCTGAGAAGGTTGCAGTGGGGCTTCCTACACCACGTGAGATTGACCCTCTTAAGGAAGGGGGTAGGGGAAAGGGTTTTCTCTGAAAATGAGGAAAGAGTTAAAGTTGAAAGCAAACAGGCCACCCAGCTCTCCCTTTAACCCTCCTACAGCAGAAGAGAGCCGAGGGCCAGCCAAATCTACCAGTTCTAGGAAATTATTAAAAAAAAAGACATACACACATTGGGGGGTGGGAAGACCAATCTATTTTCACAAGAATCTGTCCTTGATTAGAGCAGAAACATGGAAGCAGGGGGAAGCTGCCGATTATTCAGCAGAGAGCTCAGAAGAACAAATAAAAAAGGAAAAAAAACAACAACAACAACAAAAGGCGTATTTGTTCAGGGTGTGATAGAGAGACTTCCAAAGCGCATGGAGACAATTGGAAATGAGGTCTATTGAAGCAGAGGCATTCGCTGCTCAGGGTGAGGAATCAAAGGGCAAGTCCCGGGGTGGGGTGGGGTGGGGTGGGGTGGCCACCCCCGGGTGGGCAGTGACAGGCAGGCTTGAGCATGTGACCTCTCATAAAACCCTTCCAGGGGGCTTCCACATATTGTGTGGAGCACAAGCTGATTTCCACACACAGAGACGCCTAATGAAGATGTCCTTCAGGAGGGGAGGGGGGGAGAAGGGGTAATGAAACCCGCCTGGCTGCCGAGCAGACACTCACCCCCACAAAAGGTGGCACAAAGGATGTGCAACAGAATCTGTAAAGGGATGGGGGAAAATGCTGTTGGCCTCAATGCCATGCAATTAAAAAGAAGAACTCCACGTGGATTAAATCCAAACTACCTGAATGTTAGAGGCTTGAGAGAAGATCAAGAAATGCCTGGTTTCTTACAGCAGACCAGACCAGAGCAGCTTCAGAGAGTGCCTCTGGTTGAGAAGCAGTTATCATCTGCTTCAGACTGACCTGGCCAGAGTTTGAACTAGTCTGAACAGAGATTTATTAACCCTCACAGTCAGAGATCAATAAATAGCTTCCTCTCGAGCAGGCAAACTGCCTGGAATACAAAAACATGCAATGAGCCTGCCACCAATCTGCTCTCCCCACATCCAATAAAAAGATGCTCTAATTCCCCAGAAGACAGCAATTTCTTATTTCTATAGTGTTTTGAAGCCAACTGTAATATTCACATCTAATTGCAGGGCTGTGGATCCCTGCCATGTAGAGTATGGTTGTTAACAACATAATTTGTACACTTCTCTGGGGTCATCTGGAAACAATCCGTACTTACACCCTCCTCATCTCCTCTGCTGTGTGCTGGCCACTCAGTCTTATCATGCTGCAGAGGGCAAGCTGGACCAGTGAGATTTATGTGCAGGAGAAGAAAAGAGTAGATGATGTTCTTTAGGGTCAAAGCCACCCAGTGCTTCATCTCTCCGATTAACCACTCTGCTAGGGAGAGAGATAAGGCTAAAAGTGGGGTGGAATAAAAGATTTAAACTGCAGTTTGACTTTTTTGTTTTTACTTGAAACTTCCTTGGAAGAAAGGGTGAAGGCTTGCTATACAAAAAAACCCAAAATATTTTTCAGGCGAAAGTAAAAGTCAAAAACACAGGACTGGCATGATTGTTCTAGAAATCAAACCATGGATAAATGAAATGTGGGGAAAAGAAAGGTGCTCTAACAAACAAGGTGCCACAGGATCTTTTCCATCGGCTCCAGTGAGCAGTTCCACTCAGCTTTGAAAATTTTTAGGTTTTTATCTGTATTGACACTGTATTTCAAGATACTTTAGCCATGCCTCTAATCAAAGGGATGAAGCTCCTTGCTCAAGGAACCCCTGAGCTGCAAACCTCTAGAACCTGGAGTCTCTACTGGAGATAATCTTCTGCTTCAAAGCTCTCCCGTGCATTTTCTGTCAGTGATGGGTGATTGTTTGCTGTGTACCTTCACACTGAGTCATCCCTAACTTATTTCCCAATCCTTTCCTACATGTCATTATTCTTATTCATTGACTCCTCTCTCACATAATTCTGTTTACAAATCCTTCTGGCTGCCTCCAAGCATCTTAACACATCTCCATCTCCAAAACATGATATACTCTATTTTAGAAAAGTTTAAGAGCTCACGCAGGTGGAAACTGTCAGGAATAGCTCCCTGTTACTCACTCTTCTGAGGCTACACAGGGGTGTGACAACATAAGAAAACCCTTCCTGGTAAAATCAGATCACAGCTTTTGACAGTCAGTGTTTTCAGACACATCCAAGCTGTAGCTAGAGCTTGGCAGGGAAGACTTTCCCTTACTTATAAAAGTTTTCGAAACTTCAGTTGATGTTCGTCTCCACACCAGAAAGAAAACTGGAAGGAAATCTCAGAACTGTTCACAGACCATGAGCAAAAAAAAAAAAAAAAAAAAAA